>FTLJ01000079.1:0-10023 GCA_900155495.1 Porogramme epimiltina | reverse complement strand
GCGTCACGGGGGCGCGTCGGCGACGGCGGCGGGCCCGCGCCCTGCGCGGCGGGCGGGCGGCGTCTCGCGCGGCGCCGGCGCGGGCTCGGGCTCGCGGAAACTCAGCTTGGGGCCCAGTCCCGCCCGCCCGCGGCACGAGGCGTGCACCCGGCGCGCCCCTCTCCTTTGCGTCGGGTCCCCCAGGCCTCAGACCTCAGGAAGCGTGCCGGCGAATTCGTACGGCAGCCTGTCGCCCGGGCCGGGGCCCTCTTCTCGCGCTTCCGCGCGGGGCGTGGCCCGTGGGTGCCGCTCCTGCTCCTGGCAGCCTGCTGGTGCCGCTGGCGCGCGGGAGGGGTTTGCGGCGCGGGAGGCGCGCGTCGCTCGCCGCTCGCCGCTTGGTCGCCGCGCGCGGCGGGCTGCCTGCGGGTCCCAGGCCATTCAATGCGGCGCCCCTGAGTGCGGGTGCGTGTCGTGGGCCTCGGACCGCGCTGCGCGACGCTAGGCCCGTACGGTGCGTGCGCGTGGCGGAAAGCGTTCCGGTGCTCACCTGGGATTTTTGCGCGCAAAGTCGGCACGTTGCCACGCAGCCCCCATCCCAGTGGCCCTGTGCCCTCTCTGGCCTCTGGCCCCTCTGGCCGGCCGCAGGGTCCTGTGGGTTGGAACTTCGTATTGCGAATTGTGTGCATTAGGAAAGGAGGGGAAAGGGGGGGTCTCCGCCGGCGAGATGGCGACGGGGGGGAAGGCGATGATGATGGTTCTTGGATGGGCCAGGCAGACTTGGAACTGGGAAGTTTGGGCGAAACTCGACAGAGTCGGACAGGCCCGTCCGGGGCCACCAAGGGAGCGTTATCTGAGGTGATGCAGCTGACGCACTGATCAGGCAGCCCCGCCACCCGCACCCAATCAGAGTCATCTTTGAGCGGGCACGGGCGCCTCCGGATCCTCGCACAGGCGTTACCCCGCCTCCGACGGTTTCTCCTCCAGCCCTTGACCGGAAACGTCCATGATGCCCTCCAACATTGCTCCTTTCCATCTCGTCTCGGGAGGCAACAGATGATGGGCCTGATGGATGCCCCGCAGCCTACCCCGGGGGGGCCGTGCTGTGCCCGGACAGCGGGTAAGTCGTCTCTCCAGCACTAGTACTCCATAACCAATGATCTGGCTTTTGACACGTTCCCTCGCTCAGCCTTTCCGACGGCTGCAAAATGCGCAGATCTGATTCTTCCTGCGCGAAAGAAGGCGAAGAAGGCCCGCGCGCCCCCTCCGAACCGGATCTGCTCTTTAGAGTTTGCCCCAGCGGGCAGGGGGGAGCAGCCCCGTCGCTGCGCAACCGCCGACACCGACCCATGCCCGCGCGTCCGCGTCCGCGACCAGCCGGCGGGCACACCACCCTGATGAGCATCGCCAGGGTCCGACTCCAAGCCGTCCGTCGCGCGATGCGCGCGCACGAGGGGCCCCCAGATCCGCAACAACGACGCCGTATCGCAGCCCCCCCGGGTTCTGCCCGAGCTCGCCGCCCGGGCCTCGGTCGCCCGTGGCACGGTGGCCCGGGTGGGTCGCTGCCAGCGCATCCGGGCTCGCAGCGCGTCGCTGTCAGAGGCAGGGCCGCCGCGGCGCTGGGTGGGTGCGGCGTGTCACCGACCGCACACGACCAGACCCATCGCTAGCAGCGCACACGTCTTCCTTCTGCCCGCCACCCGCGCGCACGGGACACAGCTCTCCCCGACCGTCTCGGAGGCTGTCTGCGTCCGACCACGGTGGACCGACCAGTCAATTTGCCAGGTTCTCAACCCCCTCCTTCCAGACCCCCCGATACGACGGCCCTCAGGTTGCACATCCGGCGGCGTCGTACGATTGTACACTTCACGGTACGCAGCCCCCGAATCATCGTGTCGCCCGGCTGCTCGCCCCCGAGAGGGCCCTTTCTTCCGGCGTCCTAGGATACCTACCACGCCCTGCCAGACAGCCCCGTAAGGCCTCGCAGCGTCGCCTGCGGCGATTTCGCCCCGCATGCGCGCTACCCGAAGCACGTTGAGGGCACACACGCCCCCTCTAGCGGCAGCGGATGACGCTGTGCCTGCGTCGTGCTTGCGTCGTGGCTCGGCTACGGCCTCGTTCCGCCACAAGGAGCGACCGCTCTTGCGTCCTGGTCGCCCCGTATAAGGGCACGCGTGCGTTCGGGTACAGTGAGTGCTCGCTTCGCCCAGGTACCGCTCCGGAACGAGGCCTTGAGTTTTGCTGACGTATTAGAACAGGATATGTGGTTTTCGGCCGCGGCTGCCATATGGCCCCCCTGTCGGTGAATCTGTGGACACTGGTCTCGCGTCTTGCGCTGCGAACTCTGATCTACGACCGCTCAACTTTCACCTTGTGGCCACATCTACCACATCGTGTTGCGTTTTTTTGTCTGCCGCTCCGGCAGAGCCTCGTTCTGGCCTCACAATATGAAACACAGAAGCCCGGGCTTCTCCTAAGGGGTCCGAACAACTACGTCGTTCCGGTACAATACCATGGTGTACGAGAGGAGTGGGGATACAGCTCGTAAGAAATCCTGTCGCTAGAACGAATATAATGACCTTTTCTCGGTATGCCTGATCCGCTAGAGTCTATCTTACAAGGCATTGCTTATGACGTTCTTCCCTGTCAGTACTAGTTCCCGGACATCTTCACAGCATCAACGGCTCCCGTTGATGGATGGACCTTCAATCGTTCAAGCTTGTTCTTGCTGTACAGTGTACAGCAGCGCAGCACGCCGATCACCGTGCCGTGGCATGTTGGAGGTGAGTTACGCACGCCCCGACATTTTGCGCCACGGTGTCGTAATGTCCTCAAAAACGTTGATGGACAGCTCATGCATACATATCGGACATATGTTCTGGTAAACCCGACCCGCCCTTGGTCCATGTGCGGAAAACCGAGCGACGACGGCGCCACTCTTCGCGTGCATTCACTTAGCTCAGCGTTGACTCCCGCCCTCGCCGTGTTGTGGCGCATTTGCCAGTGAGCCGCCTGGCTCGCGTTTTACTGTGACCTTGTTCAACTCAACTATCAAGATGACCTCACGAAGAAATACATCCTACTTTCCTTCTAGGATAGATGATGCGACTATGGCTTTATATTTCGTTTAAGCGTTTGTGCCAGTAAAGGACTGGCAATTTTATCAACGCCGACGCCACAATCCCAGTTCACCGCGCTCGCATGTCACCCATTCACAAACAACGCCGAAGTTGCTGCCCCACCGCACCCTGCGATACGCCCCCGCACGGATCGTCGAGCTGAATTTGATATGTGCGCATCAACGGACGCGCCCTCGGGTTGACGGCATTCCGCTCTAGCGATAATGCTGGCGTGCGCGCTCTGTTCCTAGTACCGACCGCATCATGCTGAATCCTTCGTGCTCGTCGGACCATCACCCAGATCCCAACGACGTTAAGTTGTTTCCCACTCGGGACGCTTACTCTCATACCCGCTCGCATCAAGGCATTTTCTTGTCTCAACCCCTACGGCCGTATTGGAATTATCGTCGGTGAGTTTGCTCGTAATGTCTCTTTGACGCTATGTCCGAAAATGATCAGACAAGGGCACGATCTCCCAGCACAGAAGGGCCTCCGTCCGAGGATTCACCTTGGCCTTACCGTAGCACCTAGCATGATGTGCGCTTCGCTTGCTGTCCACCCGCAATATTCGACGTCCTCCGGTACTCCCTCACAGACCACATCCTCGCTTGGCGAAATCTCTTTCCCCAGTGCCATCAACATACCGCCTTGCGCATCTCGGCATCACTGCCACCCACCCCACCGACTTGCGGGATCCAGCCCTCCATTGTCTCTGCAGAGCCACCTCCCGTAACGTTACGTACCCGCCGATCGAGGGAGGCGGGCCGCACAACATTACAGCATGATCAGTCAAGATCACGCCCCTCGGCCACAACGGCGGCCGCTGGGCTCCGGGCGACTCGCGACCTCCGGGCGGGTGCCACGAAGAACGGCCGAGGCGGGGTGGGGCGGGAAGGGCGTCGCGGGACTGGCGGTGCAGCGGCGGTGATGGGGGGGATGCGGGATGCCGTGCGCGCGACCAGAAGGCGCGTCGTGCTCGCGAGTCGTTCTCGTCCGAGCCGGCCTCGCCCATCTTCTTTCAATTATAGGTGGGGTCGGTGGGACGTAAGGGATGGGATCGCAACCAAGTCTGGTAAGCTTGGAGAGTCCATGTCGGGCTTAGTCGAGCCTTAGCGCACCTATTCATCGGGTTCCGACTCCCCCCTAATTGAACTCACACAAGCCTCTTAGGCCGTCGTCCGACCCCCGACATGGGCAACACATGCTCTATGTTTGTGGCTCGCTCGCGGAGGCCCGGTACACGTCTAGACCTGGGGTCAGGGTGCTTCCCTGAGAGTCGGCTCGTCGTGTTCGCTATGCCTGAACCGGTCCTCTGCGTGTGGCCGACGTGAGTCCTGCGCTCTAGAGTCAAACTTACTACTGCCTGACGTTTCGTATCAGAACCCCCGCAGCGAAAGACCCTACGCACGGACCGTGGCGCTAGGCCGCCGCCGACGCTACTTTGTAGCTAGTGCTATCGATAATCCACCTGTCCCATCGCAGCGACGGCGACGGCGCGAGGCCGTCGCCACAACCGCCACCCCGAGCATGGAACCTCTTCATCTCGCCACCCCCCAGCGCCCTCCAGATTCCACGCGGCCCACTAGCTTGCAGCCCCCCACGATCGTCGAACCCTGTCGGAGCACCCAGCGCCGTCCGATCAGGGAGGGGACCCTCGACGCGTCAATGTCGGCGCCAGCGCCTCCCTTCAGCCCCCACCACCCCCCGGCGTGACGCAGCGGCGCAGAGGGCGTGGTGGAGGCAGGGACCGCGCGGCGCGCGCCCCACGCCGCCGAACGCCGACGCGGCCCACGGTCGCCGGGCTAGGCGGGCCTTCTAGCTTCGTCGCAGCGCGGAGAAAGCGTCTACGCGCCGCCCTAGTCGTCCAAGACGCCCGCGGCGCGGTCACGAGACGCCATTCCTCGGGCCCTGCAGCGCGTACCCGGTCCACGGCGGAGCGCGGTGCCCCCCCGCCCGGGCGCGGCAGCAGACGGCGGCGCGGTGGCGGTCCCTGTGGGCGATCGCGCGGGGCTTCGGAGCCGCTGTGTGCGCGGGGTGGTGGGGCGCGGAGCCGGGTGCGCCGCGGCGGGGCAGGCGGCTCCGCGCACCCCCGTCCGTGCACCCCCCCCTCCACCTCGAGGGCACCTGCACGACAGCGTCTCGGCCGAAACCTGCCGCGGGAGAAGCGGACGCGGAGCGCGGTGGCGGCGCGCGACGCAGGGCGCGAAGCACGGTGTAAGCGCGGCGGGATGCCACGCCGGGGCAGGCTGCCCAGCGCCCGGACGCGGGGCAGGCGGGACGGGTGTGTGTTTTTATCACCTGCGAGTCGTGCGCGCGGTGCGCGACCGAGGGCTTAACTCCGCGGAGGTCCTCTCGGTGTGGCCGCACGCGTTGTGTGGCCTCCGAGCCCGGGGAGGGCCCCGGGCCAAACGCGACTTATGCGAGACGGTTTACCCAACGCGCCCCCACCCACCTCCACTCGCTGTGATCGCGATCCCCGATTGGCCCCCGGGCGCCAACAGATCTAGGAGAAGGTGCGCAAAGAAGGCCCTCATGTACGCCTGCTTGGCAGCGCTTGGTCCGCGGGCTGCGCTAATCCCGCGCGGACGCAACACACGAGCGAATCATCGACGGCGTCCACTGCACTCGGGGGGCGGGCGCCAGCCGTCGGGGCACGTACACACGCACCTACGTGCCTCCCGACGTGCGAGCGCCTGCGTGTGCCACCAGCACCGCGTTGTGCCCCTGTCGACCGCCGAGGATCTCCGAGAGGGGGCGGGGGATCGACTGGCCGACGACGCTCGAGTTGGTATATCGAGCTGCATCTGCAGCAGATTCTGAGATAGAGCGGGCCCGATAGTCGGTGCGCCATGCCTCTGCTACTTTTACATCACCCTTGCTTTAGCAGCTGCAGCGCCGCGAGCAGGCACCCGAACCCTCGACGAACGATTTCAAACCTGGGGTGAGCATCGATGGGGCACTTATTGTTTTTCCCCCAGGCCCGACGCGCCATGCGCTGCGTTCGACGCATTATTCCGTAACTGTGACTGCGGGTCTCCCCTGCGAGTTCTCCTCGGTCGCCGAGCCCGCCTTCGCCAACAAATGCGCACCCTCGTCGTGCTGAAACCCAGCGCTCGCCGCACGGCGCGCACGACGGCCTGGCGTCCCGCCTGCGTGTCCAGGACGTAAAAGCCCATCGTGGCGTCGCGGCGCGCGCCCGTCGCGGAGTCCGAGAAAGGGATGGTCCCGGGGCGACGACCAGGCCCGGCCGAGCAGCAACGGCTTTTTAGGCTCATTAGGCTCACGTCGCCTCCCGACGACGCGCGCGCGCACTGGACCTCGCGGTCCGCGGCCCGCCGCGCGAGATCGCGCTAGTGGGATCACCACGCCCACCCACGCCCATGCAAGTCCAACAAGCACACCATGCCGGCATCCTCGTTGCGCGCGAGAGTCGCTAGCCACCGTCGTCGCGCCGCCACCGCCCGCCCTCCCCGACCGGCCCCAGCTCTAGCCCCCCGGCCTCGCCCCTCGCCCCCCGCGCGCGTGCCCGCACCCGCGCCCGCGCCCGCTTCTCCCGACGCGGGTTGTGCGGGCGGTCCGAGCGTGCGGGTGGTTCACGCCTCGGTTGGGTTGGCGTGCGCGGGCGCGCTGCGTCGTGCGCCGCTCTGGCACCACCCACCTCCTACGCAGGGTGCACGCGGCCTGCGCGTGGATCGTCGCGTAGCGAGCGCGCTGCGGTGGCGTCTGCGTCGCAATGCGTATTACATTGCGTTTGCGCCACGATGGGGCACGCCGCACCGTACCGAACAGGACGAAACGGACTAGGGCCGGCAGGGACGACGCATACATTCGGCGGCAGGCCAGGGTTTCGGTCGGGGGGGCGCAGGCCGACGTCGGTTCGGAGCAGGAATTGGAGTCGCGGTTTCGAGGACAGCTACTTATACTAATACATAATAGTAGAGGTCAAGACATTAATGCGAGCCGGGCTGTATGTGTATGCGGATCCAAAGTCCTATTCGCACTCGTACAATGTAGTCGTAGTAGTATCAGCAGCAGCAGCAGCAGCGACAACAATAGGCGTCGCCCCAGCGGCAATCGTCGCCGCAGTCTTGGTTGTAATCGTCCCCTCCTCGCAGTGGTAGTTGAATACGTATTCGTGTCCGCCGCCGCCCCGCGACGCGTGATCCGGTCGCCCCAGGGCCGCCCGCCCCCGCCGCGTCCGTCGCCGTCGCCGTCCTCGCAGCCCGAGTCCGAGCCCGTCCCCGTCCCCGTCCCCGTGCGGGGAGGCCGCGGGGCCTAGGAGGCACAGCCTCCAGGCCGCCGCGGAGGCCAGCGCGGACGCCGCCGCGGGGGGCGGCAGCGGGGGTGGCGCGGCGCGCGCCAGTGCTGCTGCTGGGCGGGTCAGCGTTTGCCCTCGGGCTCGCGCGACATGCACCAGAGGGGGAAGCCGGCCGAGTCGCGCGAGCTGAAGTTCTTGACCGCCCGGTGCCCGAAGCCGGACTTGCGGAACCATGAGACCTGGCGAGCGCGCCGCCGGTAGGGGTAGCGGTGGTCGGAAGAGTCCAGATCGGTATATGTTGGGATTTGGTAATTAGGGGTCGCGGGAGAAGAGCGAAGCACGTAGGTATAAAGTTAGGAAGGGAGGATGTCACGTCAGCCTCGAGGCGATGAGGGGGCGCTGGGGAGAAAGTACGTACAAGATATGGGCTCTTGACATCGACCACGGCGCGCTTGCCGCTGGCATCTGCCTGTTGAATGGTGGAGTGTGAGCGCGGAGGTAGAGAGGAAGCAAAGGCACAGATAGAACACCGGGAGAAGGTGTATGCGGGACGGCCGAACCTCACCTGTTTACATACGAGGGCAAGCATCTGCCTGCCGAAACCACGTCGCTGGAATTCTGGGTGGACGGCGAGCATCTGGACGTGCATCGCGTCACGCCGGGTCCGCTCGCCTGCCCCTGCGAACGAGCACCTGTACAGGTCCTCGTACGTCGGTCTATACTGTAGTGGACGAGAGAGCATCGGTCAGCGCCGACACTGCTGCCGAAAGATTTTGTTCGACCCCGATTAGGGGTGCGAGCGACGTACGTGATAAATGTACCATTCATTGAGATACGGAGAGAGGGTGGCCATGAAGTCATCTTGCTGGCTGGAAGCGCGGGGCAATGGCGTCAGCGAATTAAGCGAAAGAAGTCAGGGCGGATTCCGCATGAGCTGGAACGGAGGCTGAGCCGGAACATGCGGAACCCGCACAATAGGATGAGAAAAAGCTGAAAACTGACTAGCACTGCCAATCCTGGCCGGGCGCGATCCAGGCCACGACGCCTTGTATCCGGCCGTCGACGAGGCTGACGTGGACCTCGCCGTGCTGGGCACAGGCGCGAATGGTTCGCCTATAGAGCTCCGCGACGGTGCGAGACGAATTTCCGCTGAGGGAGGCCATGCCGACGTCTGAAGCCGGACAGGATGTGGGACGATCAGCGAGGCGGCAGAAAAAAAGAGAGGGCAGGAACGCTGACCGTCCTTGAATGTTGCAAGGAGGACCTGGACTGTGGCCTCGAGGTCATCATCTGTGGGAAGAGGCGCGGGACGAGAAAAGCGGATGGTTAGCAGTAGCGGGCGGAGAGCGGCGGCGGCGGCGTAAGGGCGAGAAGTGGGAAGAGGAGTACCTGAGGGATCGACGAGGCGACGGAACGAGACCATTTCGGAGCCGGCAGGGCACTGCTGGAGGCTGAGGGCGGGTCGAAAGGAGTAGGGTCGCTGCAGGTCGCAGCGGGCTGTCCAGGGACCCGCCGCCGCCTCCGGGATACTTATACGCTCGCCAGAAGGGGAGCAGCACTGCGTCTGTGTCCCTTGCCCACACGGCGAATGGCCGCGGAGTCCGCGGATCACCGAGCAGCCGCGCGCCCCCCCGCGCCGGGCTGCCCTGCTCTTTTCGAGCCTCGGACGTCGCTGGCCACTCGCGCGCCGAGAGCGAACGCGGACGCGGACGCGGACGCGGACGCGGGCGCGGGCGCAGACGCAGACGCAGCCTCAGACGCAGACTCGGCTGGCGATGGCCCGAAGAGAAAGAAGCGATCCTCCCGGAAGCTTCAAGCCCCAAGCCCACGCCGACAGCCGACAGCCGCCACCTGCCGCCTCCCAGCTTCCAGCGTCCAGGTTCTGCCTCTGCCTCCTCCAGCGAGCACCGCCTGCCCCTGCGCGCCTCCGAACCCGAAGCTTGTCAGATGAACTCGCGCTAGCGTCGACCCGCGTGCCCCCGTCGACCCACCCGCCCGCGTCGCAGAAAAACATGCCCGCGCGCACCCCCGCCCGCGACCCGGCCAGGCCCCCACCCCCCTCGCGTCCACGTCGCCGCTGGCGTCGACTCGCGCGGGTTCCCTGCACCCACCTCGCGCCGGCCGCCAGACGCCCGCCCATCTCTCCCATCTCCTCCTCCATCTCGGCTAGCTCCCGATATACACAATCTCGTCAAGCCCGGTCTATCGACGCAGGCATCGCGCCCGGTTTGGGCACGCGCGCACTCGCCTCTCGCCACGACCGCTGTCCGCCTCCTCGGCGGCGGTGTGCCTCGGAGCCTGGGCGCGTCTCGTGGCTGGTAACCGTCGCCGGATAACGTTGCGCTGACGTTACGAGGACGCCGGGGCGCGGTGCAGGAAACGCGCGGCAGAAGCGCGCGGGCGGAGGGGGTCGTCGAGCCACGGACGACGGTCGAGGGGGACGGAGCTGGAACATCGCGCCTGCCTCCTCGGGCGGCTTGCAGGCTTGCTGCACAGTGCTCCGTGGCGGCGCTGGCGGGCCCATTGCCTAGACGCCCGCCATCTGCTGCACTGCTCCCAGCACAGCTCGCCGCGGGGCTTGGACCTCGACCGCGTTGGACCAGCCCCTCCTCGCCGAGTCCGCACCCCTGGGTTCCCCTAGTGCTCACTCCCCCGCCCACCGCCCCCGCC
>FTLJ01000078.1:0-171578 GCA_900155495.1 Porogramme epimiltina | reverse complement strand
CCTCACCCCCCGCCCCGGCCCCGCCCGGTCCAACTCCTACCCCGACATACACGCACACGCCCCGCCGTACACGGACGACGACTTCAACTCGCGCGCACCCCGGGCCTCCGCCGACCAGACGCGTCTCTACCCCCCGAGCGCGGGCGGCGGAGCCTCCCTCTCCGCCTGCTCGTCCGCGACCAACACCCCGCTCCCCTCCCGCGCCCCGTCGCCCATGCCCTCCTCGTACTACTCCGGCACATCCTCGTGCTCCTCCGACAGCGAGGACGAGCCGGACTCCCCCCTCCTCAGCCGGACTCGGCAGGATCCCTCTTGGCGCGACAGCGAGCGCCCGCGATGGGCTCTCTTCCGGGCGCGGCCCAACAGCCTTGGCGGCGAGGGCCGGAGGGGCCGCCGAAGGTGGAGGGACATCGTATGGGGCTTACGCTCGTGCAAACGTCTCGTTCGGAGGCTTGTGCGACATCCGTTCTTTCCAAAGACGCCCGTCACTATCGTGAGTCTCCCACTCCCTTCCTCCCTGTGCGCGACGGACGCCCTGTGTACCGCGTCCGGGGACGTTTGCACCCGGCGTCCGCGCCGACTGCTGTGTCGTCCGCGCCAGCACGTCAAAAGTCGCGCTGCGTGTGGAGACGGTTGCGCTCCTCTTCGTTATCTTCGGACCGCGGTCACGGTTCAGCGTTCTCGAGCACAGGATTTTTTTGACACTACGCGTCCGACGCTAACTGTTTCCGTCCGCAGCTGCTCACGCTCCTTTTCCTCACCATCTTCGGCGTGTCCCTCACGTTTCTCCTCATTTACATTCTCAACCCCGACAAGGAGCCGCTACCATGGAGGGGATACTGCACACTACCGGCCTACTCGAGCGGGCCGCCGCCCACTTCGATGTCGACGACCGCCTTGCTGTCCACGCCGATACCGACGAACCTCACATTCCCGGAATTCCCCCCTCCTAATTTTGATTCATTGGCGCCGGCTGGTGTGTTTGTTGGAGTGTTCTCGATGGATTCATCAGTAGAGCGGCGGATGCTCATCAGGTCAACTTGGGCGAGGCACGTGAGGAGTAGGGAAGGAGCAGGCGGGGGCGATGAGGGCGTGGCGACGTCACGGACGATCGTGCGGTTCATTTTGGGGAAACCGCAGAAGGACTGGGAGCGGAGGGTAAAGCTTGAGGCTGAAAGTGCGTGTTCCATGGTCGCGTGCAATGTTGAAACTGACGCACGCTCGATCAGCGTACAACGACATGGTGATTCTACCGGTCACGGAGAAAATGAACGACGGCAAGACACACGCATTCTTCTCTTGGGCGGCGAACAACTCGTGGGTGCCACCACAGTATTTCGACGGGTTCGACAAGAAGCCCGAGGACTTCGCATATCTGGATGCTTCCAGCCCTGCGCCCCCCCTGGCCAGCCACGACCCCCTTCCTGCGCAGCGCGACCAACTTGTCAACTCCCCACCGCGGTCCTGGGTGCGGCCCGACTTCGTGCTGAAGGCGGACGACGACTCGTTCGTCATGCTCGCAGAAGTCGAAGCGCGGCTGCGCGTCGAGCTGTACAAGGATCCACTCCCGGCCCCATCGCCCAAGGAGCAGCAGCAGCTGCGCGCCCAGGCGCGCGCGGACGCGGACCAGTCCGCGATCCTGGACTACGGCCAGATCGCTTCCTATTTCAATTTCTCGCTGCCCGCGTACATCACGCGCACCCCGCCCACGCTCGCTGCGGCGCTGCCCAGCAGCGCTCCGCAGGACCCGCCGCCCAAGGACCCGCTCGTCTTCTGGGGCTACCTCGTCAAGAACCGCTTCATGGCCGGCGAGCTGTACGCGCTCAGCTTCGCGCTCGTCCAGTGGGTCGCGACCGACCCGCTCGTCAAGACGATGACGCGCGGCGCGGAGGACAAGCAGACGTCCAAGTGGATCCGCGCCCACCCGCGCGCGGAGCAGGTGCGCTGGGCGAGCGAGCGCTGTTGGATCCATGACCACCCACGCGCCGGCACGGTGTAAGTCTTCCGCGCCCGCATCTCGTTCCCGCCTCCGCCCCGCGCAGGCAGCCCGCTGCGCGTGATCAGATGCTGATGCCTTCCTTCTCCCCCCCCCTCCCCCTTTCGCGCGGCAGGTACTCCCACGGCTTCCTGTTCCCGTCCGAGGTCGCGCGCGTGCGCGAGGGCGTGGTGCGCGACCTCGAGCGCCTCGCGCAGCAGGCGGCGCGCGTCGAGGTCCCCGCGACGTCGTCGTACGCCGCCTCCGCGGGCCACAGCGTCACGCCCCCTGAGAAGTGGGCACACTCGACCGTGTCCAAGTTCCACGTGCACTACTCGCCGCCCGTGCCGGACCTCCCCCTGGACTACAGCGTCGAGGCGCTTGTCGAGGGCAGCGACATGTCCATGGTCCACGACGGTACGTCGTCCTCCCACTACTCCTCGGCCCGGTTCCCCGCTGACGTTCTGTGTGTGTCCGTGTCCTCCTCTCCGTTACAACCGTGCGAACCCTTGTGCGCGGCCCCGCACCACAGACGGTTCGCTGACGCCGGACATGGCGTGGAAGTTCCGCGAGGGCCGCCGGAGGCGCTACGTGGGCAGGCGCGTGGGCGGCACGGCGGTCGTGCACTTCATCAAGAAGAACATGTGGTTCCTCGAGACCGCCGCGGCGCTCCTGCACGGCGACGACGTGACGCCGCTCGAGGAGGCGCTGGGCCGACGCCCCGTGGACGCGAGCGGGGGCGGCGACGAACAGGGTGGGAGCGGGGGCGAAAAAGGGTTGCCGCCACTGGCGGATGGGACGGATGGTGGCGGCGACGCCGTCGTCGCCGCCGCCGCCGCCGCAGCGGACTTGGATATAGACTCGGACTCGACCGCGACGGCCCGGACGATGGTTCGCAGAGCACGTAGAGACCTCGGGCAATAGTGTCGTGCGTGCGTGCCCGCGCTGTGCCCCTTCCTGACCTGTTTTACTCCTACGACGGGTAGATCCTGTTTCATTCCCCCCTTTCCAGCTTCGCCTCCCCCTCGTTTGTCTCCACCACACGCTTTTACGTTGCCGTTGATCTGCATAGTGCTGTGTTGCCTCCGCCTCCTCCACCGCCGTCTCCGTCGCAGCCCCACGACGGCCCTCTCCCTCTACTGCCCACCGATCCCCACCATCCTTACTCACGTCTCCTCTCCCCACCGCTGCCGCCGTCGATGTCCATTCACACACCTAATCAGCTTAGTGTTACCCATACATTTTACTGCTCGCCCGTGTAAATTATCCCCCTCCCTATATCTCTCCCTCCATCTCTCCTTGCATAGTGGTTCTGAAGTCAAAAAATGAAAGTGCATCATCACCATCCCTCGAGCTCGTGTGTGCCGTCATGACCGTCTCGCAGGTGCTCTTTGCGTCCGTGTGATAGTGGTGCAGTCTGGTCATTTCATGAGGTGGTCTGCTACTATCATAAGCGGAGGCGCACATCGCACTACAACAGTGTATTTATTGGATTAAAAGGATCTAGGAGCCAACAACTCCACCCATACAATATCGGCCGGAACATAACAAAAGTATAAAATAACCTCTCATCTTCGATGGGGACGGGAAGGTGGACGGATTCGCCTTGCATTAACGCTTTATAGAGGACATCCTCAGTATCCAGCCAGGGAGGGAGGAGAGTCCAGGAAACACTTACTGTCTCGTAGTAGTCCGGCCACCATCTCAACTTCGTATACTCCGGATAGTCCATCTCTTCGAGTAGTTCCTCGATTTCCAGGGCCTTTTCTAGCGTGATATCCGCCACCTCCCTGTTCGAATAGAACGCCAGGATGAGGTAGTCGGGGCGGCCCCATACTTGCTCGATCCGCATCCTGATCCCTGTGTCTGCTTCGAAGACGAGCTGAATGTTGCGGAAAACTATTGGCATGCAGTAGACCCCAAGGTGTGGTTTCCCTGCGATACCGAGCTCCTTTGCGTATTCGAGAAAGTTTCTCGGTCGGTACGGGACGCCGTACCAGCAGAGGGGGAAATCGTCGATGGAGTCCATCGTGTACCACATAGGGTTGAGGTAGTGGTGAAGCCGCGAGCCGCTGCTTGGGAGCCACTTCCGAACGATGTACTCCTACACACAATGTTTCAGTACGCATACAACAAGCAGTCGCAGCGATCGATGAGTAAAATCTACATACCCCATGTTTGAACGTGTACGGGTTTCTCCCAACCGGTGCGGCAGGACCCAATTTTCGAGAATTAGATATAATCTTCTCCACTGGATCTTCCTTGACCTCGTTTAGTTGCAGTGGTTCATCCGACTCCTGTGGGCTTTCATGAAGGTCCTGTGGCACAGGTTGCGGGGCGGAAGGTTCCTGATAGTGAGGTGTCGACATCGCAGAGATAGACGGATGATTCCAGGAGACTATTGTGCGTAATATATAAACGAGGAGACACGAGTGTGCTATTGAGAGGAAACTCGTTGGTGAAAGTTCGGAGGAAACAGGTGTCAGCGCTTATCCTAGTCAACCACCTGTGGCTGGGGGAAAATAATATTTGCATGGAGAAGCAATTCGGGAAGGCACGACAACACGTTCGGACTTGAGTCCTACGCGATAAAATTGTTCTGTCGTCCCCTCATTCTTGTGATATCAATGGCTTGGTGTTATCTTGTAAAGTCCCCCTAATCTATTCTTAGTACGGCCAGGATCCTCTTTGTCAAACACGCCGCCACATTCCGTGCCTTGCGTCTTTGTCTGCATCCTCCGTGGAACCTACGAATGCTCAGCTTTTCTCATTGATAAAATTAACAACAACGTCAAGAGGTGTGCGATGCCTGCACCACGCCCGTCTGTCTGTTGTTCTCAGTTCGCTGGTCATGATTCAGATCCGGCCATGAGCGCATTGGACAACTAGACAGTTGAAGCAGACATGACTGTCTGGACTCGTGTTTCATCCGATATACGCTGTGAATATGCGGTCATGTCTACGATTTGGGAACAGCTGAAATCACCGTGCGTACGCTCCGGGAAGAAGTCTCCGACTGTTAAATGTAAAATATTCAGTGGACTGACGAGCGAGTACAGTGGCATGCGTAATGGCCACCCTGGGCTGGCCAGATTGTGGGCGACATTATTGGCAGACTGTGCGGCAGGTCGTTGCCCAGATCATCTCCCAAAACCGTGTCCATAGCCATATCACGTATAAATACACAGCAATCTGCCACGATGTCCATCAGCCCCTGTATTATCCAGCGCGAACCTAGAGCGTAGAACACTTCACCACGTAATCCAGTGTTTCCGTTTCGCCCAAAGCACGGTATATAGTCCAGCTCGCTTATCCCAAGTACCATCCACCGCATCAGAGGCCCGCGGGGGAAGGTTGGACGTACCCCGGCTGATGTCCTGACTAGTGTCTCAGCTGGTAACCCTGTCCGTTCCACACGATTGGCGGTCGTGGGTC
The DNA here is from genome assembly GCA_900155495.1 of Porogramme epimiltina. NCBI lineage: Eukaryota > Fungi > Basidiomycota > Agaricomycetes > Polyporales > Polyporaceae > Porogramme > Porogramme epimiltina. The sequence goes on along the minus strand of FTLJ01000078.1, from coordinate 166,168 downwards.
CCGAGGAGATATCGCCTTGGGCCGTGGGTCCCTCGGCGATATCGGCGTGCTCGTCCGCGTGCGCTGGATGACATGGTCGCGGATGATGCCCTCCCAACGCTTGAACCACTCGTCTTCGCCCTCGCCGACAAGGTGCAGGACGCGCCCGTCGGGCAAGACCCGCGTGCGCTCCGGGGCGGCGAGCGGTGCACCGGGAGGGAGGGGCTCCCACGTCTTGAGCGCGTACGCGCCCCCGCAAACCTCCCAGCGGCCGCCGCCACGCTGGCTGAAGCGCTTGTAGAGCCAGATGACTGGGTAGATGAGTGTGATCCAGAGGAGAAACTTGAAGCACCTGTTGGAGAGCGTCCGCGAGAGGCGGTTGTCGGGGCGGATGCGAATCTTGTCCTCCTCGAGCTCGTAAGTGACATAAATGTCGTGTCGGTAGACGGCGCGAATGACCGCAGCGACACCGTCTCTGAGCTTCACGAGATTCCAGCCGTACACGACCTACACGTGGATTGTGAGTCGACGCGGACGAGACCGTAATGATGACTTATCAAGAAGCACCGACTTTCTTGTATGTGAACTCCTTGAGTAGCTTGTCGCTGGCGCAGTACTCGTCTGCCCATTGCCTCAATGTCTTCGACGATTTGAGCGCGACAGCGGGTGCAGGGGGTACATTGGACTGCCGGAACCACGAGCCGGGGGCGGACCTGACCCATGGTGGGAGGCCATTGTTCTTCCGCGTGGCCCTCCTCGCCTTAGCGACCCTCTTTTCTTCCTTGGTCGCACTGCGACGCCCGTTCAGAGCAACAGCCTCGAGGTCGCGGGTTGGGTCCGGTGGGTCGTTCGAGTCTACTTCGAGTACCATTTCGCCTCGGTACGTGGCCTCCGTGTCTGGGAGGCTCCAGTGCACGGGGCCGTGTACGATCTGCGGGGTGAGATCGATGTAGAAGTCAAAATCTGCCGGGAAGGAGCGTGAGCTGCGTTCAGAGAGGAGCCGCGGGCCATACCCGTCACTGTCTCGGTATAGTCCTCTGTTTCATGTGTTGTGTCGCCATGTAAATCGGTGTCCGAAACTATACGCGATTTCTTCTCTTCATGGGTACCCCTGAGGTGCAGATAGTAGTCGGGGCGCCTCTTCGCCTGAGATAGAAGGAACCTATAGAGAGCTTCGCCTTTTAAAGTGGTCAGCTTCATGTTAATAAAGGAGCACTGGGTCGTAAGTGTACCATCCTCGTTTAGGTGAGGGTCATGAGAGACGATTTCCCTCCCTGAGATGAAAAACTCGGCCTTGTAGGGAGTAAACTTGGGCGGAGGTTGCTTCCCACCAGGGGGAATGTAGGCGAGTTCTATGGGCTCTTCTGTGTAATTTAAGACATTGGTGTCGTCAAGGAACCGCGGCGACCCCAGCTGGAAGCCCGAAGGCACCGAGGGTCCGGCGACTGTCAACAATGGGTCACTGTCCGAGTCGGCGCAGGCTGAAGAGCTAGGAGGCGAGGCGAATAGGTCCTCCTTATCCATGTGCGGAGGTGGTTTGTAGTGGAAGATCTTACAGAAAGGAGGAAGGGGACGTATGGCAACAACTGTAGCTGCTCTGAAGTTGTTTATGTCTGAACAGGATATGGTTGGCAGTGCTGGAGGTACATATGTTGTCGTATTCTGGAAGTGGCTGTGTTCCTCGAATTCCTAATACATACAGTCACATACGACTAGCCTGGATGAAGTTCGACCACGTTTAGGACTCCTTTAAATAACTACGAATGAGATCACACGTAGACACACACCTCCAGCACATGATGTGGTCACCCCTTCTGCTCGAGGTATAGAAGTTCTGTCTGTAACTCTATGGCCGCCGATTTTGCTGCATCAAACCATCGTATTTTGTATGTAGAGTAAAACCCGAGCATACAACCTGCAGAACAAGCATGTGTAGTGAGGCAGGAGGAGGAAAGAGAGCGGGCAGCGCTAGTAAGCGCTGTGGCCCAGCGCAAACACTAAGAGGGGTCCGTGGGAATGTGCACCGGCGGCACCGAGGCGCACCGAAGACACCGCTACAGTGTCCTCACTCGCCTCAGTGCAATCGCAGATCTTCTGATATGATTCCACAGCCTCCACCGACGGGCAATATACTTCTGCACGTTCATTGACAGCACTCTACACTGGGAAGCTTCACACAGCGTGGCTCAAACCTCTACTGCGGCACACATGCACTGCGCAATGTATCATAAGATGTACTTAGGGTTGGAAGGGTTCTTAGGAGTGTCTCATCGCCTCTATCGAAGTACTCTATTCAGCTTACTAACAATTCACCATGAGTTCCCTCGGCACACATTTGCTCTGCCCCATTTCTACCACGTCGCCTCCACGCTCTCACAGGTAACTCCACACCACCGCCCCAGGGCAAGCATCCCCTTCGTAAATACTAAACCGGTCGCGGTCTCCCCTCTGCAAGGACAGTCTGAACCACAGACTGCTGCTGGTTGCCGATCCAGCCACCACTGCCCCCGAGGGCGCGGGCGCCCCCACGCATGGCACCGTCAAGGTGTGTTTCCAACCGTGCTCGCCTGGACGGTCATAACTTGCTAACGATCATCCTTGCGGGGGCACGACAGGGCCCGAAGGCCGATGACGGTGGTGAAAATTGCGAACCCCTTCGAGATCGGTTAGCGTCCTTCCATTGTGATGTGTGATACTATGCACGATGCGCCGTAGCATTGAATCGTGATGTATGTAGGTCACCTCCAGCTTAGCCCGCAGCACGGAACTTCCCTACCTTTGACGCGTCGCCGCCGCGGCGTCGGAGACCGAGCTGAGGCTCAGAGAGAACCCACCCCCAAAAACTGCGCAGACGAGGTCATGAGTTACGGCGGTACCTCTCGTGCGCCAACAGGCCAGAGGGATGCCAGTCAGACTGGCTTCATGCCACAACCTACATTCGGAACGCCCGCAGACGGCGAGGCAGCGGACGTCAAGCCGCGCTGTGACCCCACAGCGCACGAGGCCTCTGGTAAAACACAGATAACAAGGTGAGCGACAAATTAGGCAGCCATGACTATCTGGACTCCAGTTCGCCACCTGGTATACATTGTGAATACGCTGTCGTGCGCAATGGTCACCCTCGGCCGGCGACATTCTGGGCGACATTACTGGCAGACGGTGAGGTAAGTGGTTGCACGTATCGTGCCCTGAAACCGTTTCCATAGCCATGCCACGTATAAATACATAGCGATCTGTCGTGAGATACATCAGCTCCTGCATTATTTAGTGCGAACCTAGAGCGTAGAACGCCTCACCACGTACCCTGTCCTTGTAAACAAATAGAATGCCCAAAACATGGTGTATAGTCCAGCAAGCCTCTCCCACTAGTCACCGCCCCCCGCATCAGAAGCCTGTTGGGGGAGGTTGAACGTATCCCGGCTGATATCCTGGCTGGTATCCCAACTGGTATCCCTGCCCGTTCCACACGACCGCTGGTTGTGGGAACCGCGGCGATATCGGCGTGCCCGTCCGCGTGCGCCAGCGGACGTGGTCTCGGATGGCGCCCTCCCAGCGCTGGAACCACTCACCCTCACCTTCGCCGACGAGGCGCATCATGCGCCCGTCGGGCAAGACCTGCGTACGCCCCGGGGCGGCAAGCGGCCCCCCAGGCGGGAGGAGCTCCCACGTCTTGAGCGCGTACGCACCCCCGCAGACCTCCCAGCGGCCACCGCCGCGCCGGCTGAAACGCTTGTAGAGCCAAATGACCGGGTAGATGAGCGTGATCCAGAGAAGGAACTTGAAGCACATGTTGGAGAGTGTCCGCGAGAGGCGGTTGTCGGGGCGGATGCGAATCTTGTCCTCGGCGAGCTCGTAGGTGACGGTGATGTCGTGTCGGTAGACGGATATAATTGCCGCAGTGACAGCCTCTTTGAGGTTCGCGAGGTTCCAGCCATACACGACCTACACGTGGAGCGCGGTGAGCCGGCATGCACGAAACTATATTGATGACGTGTCAGAAAGCGCCGACCTTCTTGTATGTGAACTCCTTGAGTAGCTTGTCGCTAGCGCAGTGCTCATCTGCCCATTGCCTTAATGTCTTCGACGATTTGAGCACGACAGCGGGTGCAGGGGGCGCGTCAGACTGCCGGAACCAATGTTCGGGGGCGGACCCGACCCATGGTGGGAGGCCACACTCCTTCCGCGTCGTCCTCCCCACCTTAGCGACCCTCTTTTCTTCCTTGGTCGCCTTGCGGCGCCCGGGATTCAAAGCGACAGCCTCAGGGTCGCGGCTTGGGTCGGGTGGGTCGCTCGAGTCTACTTCGAGCACCATTCCGCCTCGGTACGCGGGCTCCATGTCTGGGAGGCTCCAGTGCACAGGTCCATGTACGATCTGCGGGGTGAGATCGATGTAGAAGTCGAAATCTGCCGGAAAGGGATGTGAGCTGTGCTAATTGAAATGTAGAGGTAGAGTTGCGAGTCATACCCGTAACAGTCTCGGTATAATGCTCTGTTGTGTGCGTTGTGTTGCCATTTGAATCGGTCTTTGTAACTGTGCGCGATTTGCTCTCCGTGTGGGTACCCCGAAGGTGCATACGGTAATCGGGACGCGTAGTTGACTGAGATAGAAGGAACCTATAGAGCGCTTCGCCTTTCAACGTCGTCAGCCTCGTGCCATTCAACGAGCACGGTTTCGTGAACGTACCATCCTCGTTCAAGTGAGGGTCGTGAGAGACGATTTCCTTTCCCGAGATGAAAAACTCGGCCTTGTAAGGGGTAAACTCGGGCGGAGGCTCCTCTCCACCAGGAGGGATGTAAGCGAGCTCTATAGGTTGTTCTGTGTACTTCGGAACGCTGGCATCGTCCGGGAATGGAGGCGGCGCGAGCTGGGAACCCGAAGGCACCGATGGACCGGCGACTGCCAACAACGGGTCATCGGCGGCTGAAAAGCTAGGAGGCGAGTCGAAAGGGTCTTTCTTATCCATGTGCTGAGAGGTTCTGTCGGAGAATGTTGGATGGAGTAGAAAAGAAGGGCAGAAGTAGCAATCGTGGCTGCAATGTTGTTTATGTCCGAACAGGAGATGGTGGGCAGTGCTCGACTTGCATATGGAGCATGTGCCGCCCGTCGTCGTGTTCTGGGAGTGGCTGTGTTCCCCGAGCTCCCAGCGCCTATCTTATCATACCGGGCTCGGACGGAGGTCCACCAATAGAAGGTGGCCTCCTGCCAGGGCTAAGTTCAACTATTGCTTGACTTCGGTGAACTACTTTGAACATATGCGAATGAGGCGGCGTGTAGAGACGTGTCTCTAACACATGATGTGGTCACACTTCCTGCTCGAGGTATGGAAGGCCCTCCTACAACTCTATATCCCAGCGTCTCCCTGCTCAAAGTTGAATAGCAGGCCACAACCCCCGCCTATGCGCCGTACACTTCTGCACATTCGATGGCACCACTCTGCGAGAAAACTTCACTCATGGCGGCGACAGCGCGGCACCGAGTTCCACCGGCGCACGCCAGCATAGCGCAATGCGCTTCATGATTTGAGAGTCGGACTGGTATTTAAGAGCTTCAACATACTTGCCTCCTCCTCCAGAATCCCCAACAACCTACAGTCGAAGCATCTATCCCACTTACCAGCACACCACTATGAGCTCCTCCGGTACGCATCTACCATACCCCCACTTCACCTTGACGCTTCATCTGCTTTCGCGCAGGCAACACCACCACCGCTCCTGGTGGCACTCAAGGCAAGTCCCCCTCATGAATGGGTCGCTGGGACCCATCAGAGGGGTCTAACGCACGAGTTGGGTTGATGCCGATTGCAGGTCCAGCCACCACCGCGCCCGAGGGCACCGGCACTCAGACAAAGGGCACCGTCAAGGTGCGTGCTCGGCTGGCCTCGACGGTCCTTCGGGGACGCTGACGATCGTCTGTACTGCGGACCGCCAGGGCCCGAAGCCCGACGATACTCTCCTGTAGGCAGGACGGTGCTGAGATTCGCACGTCCTTTCAAGATCGGTTAGCGTCTCGCCTCATGCCATGTATGATATGCTGTAACGTCAAATCGTGATATGTGCATTGTGTAGTGCATCTCAAACCTAGCCCGTAGCGTGGAACTCGCTGCCTTTGACATGTCGACATGTCGGAGACCGGACTGAGACTCAGATCGAGAGCCTCCGCGAACTGTGCAGACTCGGTCATGAGTTACGGTGGCACCTCTCGTGCGCCAACACGCCAGAGAGGGGCCGGTCGGACTGGCTTGCCGCTTCATGCTCCGTCTGGTGGCGCGCGGCACCGGGACACCCGCAGACGGCGAGGCAGTGGACGTCAAGCCGCTCCGTGACCCCACGGCGCACGAGACCCCTAGCAAAACGCAGATAACAAGGTGAGCGACCGCCACGCGCGCTAGACTGAGACGGTGCGCACCATTAATATAATTAAGTATACAGGGGGACACACGCGTCGGCGGCGCCGGACAGCCTCGGACGCCACGCCTGCCGGATAAGTCTAAAGCTCAGCCCCGCCAAGCGGGCTCCCGCGCGGCCAGACATGACGTCGCCGGGCCCAGGGCGGGGAAGGCGCGGGCGCGCGCCGGGCGCGAGGCGGCGTGGGCGCGCTGGGTTGGCCGTTCTGAAACGCTGTTTGGTATCTAGCTACCTATGTGGGGGGCGTCCGCGGTGCGTGGGTCCGTACGTAGCGCGTACACGAGGGGCGCCACAGCAGAAGTAATGTATGCGTGTCCTTGTTCGCGAGCGGCCGGGGATGCGGATTAATTTAGGTCCGATGGGGGTCGGTCCGATATAGCAGTGATATAGCGGGGCGGCGAGGGGAGCCTGGAGGGGATGGGGGAGCAGGGCGAGGTCGTGTACGTGTACACTGTCCGCTGCCAAGCGGCGCCCGTTGGCAGGCGGGGCACAGGAGAATGTCCGTGATTGTGAGCGATACAGTCTGATAGCATACAACTTAAAGTGATGCGAGAGGGTGGGGGTGATGTAGTGGAGGAGACAAGCAAGCGTGCGTATGGAATGTGATATGCAGGGGGGAGGGGGTAGAGCAAACGCCAAAGCAGAAAAAAAAGAAGCAGAAAGGGGAAGCCAAAATTCACAAGTGGGTTACAGTAGGGGGAACTCAACGCTCGACGCCCGGACCAACGATAATCTAACCATCACTTTATAAAAACGCTCAATTGCGCCGGGAGTTCTCCCTCGACATGTCGCCCACCCTCACACCGGGCGGGAGGTTCCTCACCTGCGACAGCGCCGTCAGCGTCAGCACACACATCTCCGCGCGTGATCGGTAACGCAGAGGGACAGACGCACCTCGAGCTTGCCTCTCGTCTCCGGCTCCTCCGGTTCATCCACCGAGTACACGCTCATCGTCGACGCGCTCTCGCGCGCCCCCGGCCTCTCCGCATTCGCAGCCACACCCCCGCTCGCACCGGCGAGGTTCAGCGTCGCGCCGAGCGCGGGCGTCGACGGCTCCGTGGTCGCCCCGCTGAAGTAACCCGACAGGAGAGGCTCCGTGCTGCTGATGCTGCCTTTTGCGGCGTGCCCCCAGCCCATCGAGCTCGCGCTCGTGCTTGTGCTGTGCGCCGGACGTCGGGTGTACGCCCCAGGCGGCGGGCTCGACGTTCTCGCGGGCAGGTAGCCGTCCCTGCGCTGCGCAGGGGGAGGCGGGCTGACCGATCCCCCGCTGGCCCCCACGCCGAGGGTCGCATATGGATCGAAATCGCCGCCTATGCCACCGGGCGTCGGAGGCGCCGCGTAGCCTTCTCCAGGGGGCGGATGGAGGCCGGTCGCTGCGTACAGGTTGAGCGCGGCGAGGCTGGGAGTCGAGTTGTGCATCGACGAGATCGTCGCAGAGGGTGCTGGGGTGCTGGGATGGCCCTTTTCCTCATCCTCGTCTCCGTCGAGCGGCCGTCGATTGTAGCCGGCTGCGGCGAGCGTTGATGCGACTGCGGTGTCGTGTTCTAGCTGCTGGTTGCGCCTCCGCTTCCGGATGTAGAAGAACATGAAGAGGACGATCGATGCTGCGGCGAGACCGACGATAACGAATACCGCCGCCACCGCACCCTTGTTCCGGAAAAATCTGAAACAGAGCGCGACGTCATGCTTGCGCCCACCGACATAACGGATGAATACTAACTGCGACGTCTGAGTGGCGTTATCGTTGTTGGCGATGGTGGTGGGCGCATTGCTAGCCACGATGGTCACCACGGTGGGGGAGCCGTTGCTATTTGTGATGGTCGACACCTGAGTAACGATGGGTGGAGCACTTGTAACTGTTTGCCCCGCACTGTTTGTAGTCGTGACAAAGACAGTCGACTGCAACGTCGTGCTGAAAAGAAATAATCGATGAGGTTTTACAGAAGAACAAAATGGGGTCTCGCGTACGTCACATCGAAGTGAGTTATACTTGAGGAAGAAGTCACCGGAGCGGTGGAAGTACTCGAGGTTTCATCGTCCAAGGAGGTAGTGGTGGACGTGGTGGATGTGGTGGAGGTAGTAGGCGGGGGCGTAGTAGTAGACGAGCTCGAAGAGGTTGTCGTTGTCGTGGTATGCGACGTGGTGCTCGACGAGGAGGTTGTAGTGGTGGACGTAGACGTGGTCGTGGTCGTGGATGAGGTCGTGGAAGTCGAGCTAGTCGAGGTCGTTGAGGTGGTGGATGTGGTGGTGGAGGTGGATGTGGAGGTGGGCCCAGCGGAAGTAGGGCCCGTGGAGGTAGTGGTCGTGGACGTAGACATAGAGGTACTGTGAACGGAATAAGGTTGAGCGTAAAAGGAGAAGACCTGGGGACTAACGAGGTCTGGGTTTGGCTCAAAGAGGTGGAAGAGCTTTCGGTTGATGTGGAAGCCACTGTAGAAGTCGGTGTAGACGGACTCGTAGAGCTAGATTCGGTGGAAGAGCCTGGGAGGGTTGAGGACATTGATTGGGGAGAGGCGGAAGATGTGGGGGACAGAGAAGTGGACGTGGGGGCGGTCGCGGAGGGGGTGATTGTTGAAGATGGGGTCGCGACATTAGACATGAAGGGAACAGGTTAGTAGACAGCCGGGGGAATGTTAAGGAAGTGAATGAGGAAAATAGAAGTGCGAGTGGAGGAGAACCGAGATGCGGCCACCAGGAAGAACGGGAGGGGGGGAGCCTGGCGGTCGGAGGAATGAGGTGAGCGAGGGTGCCGGGTACGATATGGATCATCGAGCTTACCAATGGGAGCGCAGAGGTGAAGGGCAGACTTATGACAGTGGGAGGGGAGGGGGAAGAAAGGCAGAGAACGCTGACCTGGAGACTGTCTCCTTGCCGGGGAGAGGAGGGGCATGGCCTGCCTAGCGGCGAGCGGGCATGGTGGAGAAAAGAAAGGCCCGCAGGGGGCAGCGTTGATCGGGATGTCTGGGGGCGGCAGAGGGGCGCGCTCGTGGGCGCAGCCTCTGGCAGGGATGGCGAGGGCGTGGACGAGTCCAACTCCTGGCGGTGGCGGCACCTCCACTTTAAGCCTCAGCCTCCCTCAGCCCGTCGGAAAAATAGCCGCACGCGCGTCAATCTACCCGGTCCTCGCGCTCTCTGCCATCCCGCTTGCTCTGTGCATGCCTTCCCCTCCACGTCCCCCTCTCCCGCTCTCCCAGCGACGCCGCACGTCCGAGCTCGCCTGAACCTCGATTTCCAGCGCGTCCGACGGTGAAGGCGGTGTCAAAAGCCGCGTTCGGTCAACGGTCGCCGGCTTGGAAGTGTGAACAGAAATTATAGTCCCGAGCCGCGTCTGCCGCGCTCGATAACCCCGGCTTGCTGCGCCAATGGCCATGCCTTGGACACGACCATCCTGGCCTGGCCGGCCCGACGTCACTCCGCCCTCTATTCTATATATATTCTAATCCCCATCTCCGTTTCAATCCCGCGCCCTTCCACACCTCGGCGTTTACCCCGATCACAGTTCTCTTCGACGGTCTACAAACATGTCCCCACTTGTTACCGAGCTACAACACACCCTCGCCCTCTGCCACGTCTTCTATGCGACGCACTGCCTGGAGATACCTCCCCCACGAGCACCCGAAACCCGCGTGTCCAACGCACCCATGACCTTTCCTGTACCTGGATCCTATTCACTCCTCTCGGTGACAGCCGACTTCTGCGCCTCTCGTTCTCACCGACGTTTCTTCTCCACAATGTATAACCTTCAGCCTCCGCCGCACGCGTAACCGATGCCGGCACCCGTGGTCCTGCGTTGTGCCCTCCCATTTCATTGTGTCATGCATGATACGCTCGCTCTATAATGCGTGACCCTCTTCCCCTATATAAGAGGCCCTTCCACCTCTTCCGCCGGGTGCCTCGTGCACGGGGTTCGTAAGGGCTTAAGCATTCCCGTTGGCTCGGAGGGAAGTCCTGGCCACGTTTGCGTGCCACAGCGTGGCCTTCTCAACGGATGCGTTCGTCCGTCTGATTGGAATACCGAGGCCGAATTCTCCGCACGTGCCTCCAACCATCCGTCGCAGCCTGTTGCGGCTTGGATATCGAGTGCGCTTGTAAGTAAGTAGAGGATGAGCTACGCCCATAATATAGCCCGAGGCTCCGGATGTGCCTCCGAGATCGAGGACGTACGATTGCGCAGCTTATGAGTAGCGGATGACGCTCGGGATCCCGGGCCCTCGTTACACATGTTTATCTGGCACTCGAATTTGACGATATAGCCGCGGCTGTGCCCCAACAGTGAGTACATGCGCGGCCGCCCGGCGACTGCACACGTCCTCTCTTCTCTCCTCCGCAACATCCATAGCTCCGCCCTCCCGGTCAGCTTAAATCCTCGTATATCCCGGCCTCGGAGACATCTGGCTGATACTATGCAGTCAAACCCAATGGCGACATGATGGTGAGAATGGTATTCTCAAGGGCCCCGCTCTCTTGGCTCACCGGAGCATAGTCTAGAAACTCCTAGCCATGTTCCCGCCTAGCATATATATAGGGCCCGCATGTAGCTCCGAGCGGCTTCCACCGCACGACTTTTCCAGCCTCCGTCATATATCCCTCCTTCCAGCATCAACGACACAACATGTCGTCCGAGCAACCGACCAAGGAATCTGTACTCCCTGAGAAACAGAAGACATGGCGTGTCACGGGTAAAGGCAAGCCCGAGGACGTTCTCAAGCTCGTTGAGGACTCGCCCATTCCCAAGCCCTCTAAGGGCCAAATCCTCGTCAAGGTGCAGGCGGCCTCGTTGAACCCAGTGTGAGCTGCAGGACCATCCCTCTACTTCATCTGGGTTCTTATATGGGTCTGACGCTGCGCCGCAGGGGCTACAAGGCTCTTCGTACGGCACCCGGCTTCCTCCTCAAGCGCATCTATGCGCACGAGTTCGACTTTGCGGGAGTGGTAGTGGATCCCAATGGCACGGATTTCAAGGAGGGAGACGAGGTCTTTGGCGCAAACTCTGTTCGTGAGTACTTGTCCTCCCTATATCTTATTCCCTGTTCCTCAACACCACCCGTCTTCGCCCACTCTCCCGCCGTACAACCTGCGCTCTCCCTCTCCCAAACAACCTTTGGAACGCAGCTGGCGCGGTCCTGTCCGGCTGGGGCACCCTCGCGGAGTACACCAAGGTCCCCGCCGCCCACGCCTTCCTCCGCCCAAAGAACGTCACGCCCGCGCAAGCGTCCGGGTTCGTCATCGCGGGGCTCACCGCATACCAGGCCCTCGTCGACCTCGCGCGCCTCCAGCCGGGCCAGTCCGTCTTCATCAACGGCGGCAGCACCGCGGTCGGCTCCTTCGCGATCATGGTCGCCAAGGCCGCGGGCGCCGCGCGCGTCGGCGCGTCCGCGTCGGGGAAGAACGAAGCGTACGTGCGCGGGCTCGGCGCGGACGACTTCTTCGACTACACCAAGGCGCCGCTGCACGAGCAGCTCAACGCCGCGGAGCCCGCGCACCAGTACGACGTGTTCCTGGAGGCGGTGGGCACGATGGACCCGACGCTGTTCGTCGAGAGCGCGCCGTACCTCGCGCCGAAGGGCATGTTCATCTCCGTCGGCCCGCAAGGGGGCGGGCTCGGGCGCTTCCTGTGGAAGGTGTTCCTCCAGCCGGGGTTCCTTGGAGGCACGAAACGGACGTGGAAGTGAGTGCTTGCCGTTTGTTTTTGGTGCAGCTCAGGGCTTAATTGGGGGTGCGCCCGCTACTAGGTTTGTGAGTCTTGACATTACCCAGAAGAGACTTGAGGGTTTCGCGAAGATGGTGGAGGAAGGTATGTACGCTCGTCCCCGGCAAACCACGCGAGATCTGACCGTCTTCTGCAGGCAAAGTTAAGCCGTTGGTGGACTCCGTTTACTCGTTCGAAGATGCGCTTAAGGCGTACGAGCGAATCCTGACCAGCCGTGCTACCGGAAAGGTGGTCGTCAAGGTAGACCCGACTGTAGAGTGAAGGGAGGTGGGTTGACATTGCGTGTACGAGTATGCGTCCGGTATGCCAGTCTTCCTCGTTTATACCCCTGTCTATGTGTATTGGATACCTTATGATTCAACGTGCACGAATATCTGTGTAGCTGCTAATATGAAAACCTATCTATTATGGAGGGTTCATTCATTACGTGCCCTAGTCTCGTGGCAGCGTGACTTCTTGAGGGGGAGATAGCAGCGAGTAATTCAGAGCTTACCCTCTCTCCCCGGGTGCAGAGCCGTGCAGTATATCGTTTCTTCACGTTGTGCGCAAGATATAGCCACCGAGAACCCCTTTCGCGCCCTTTTCAGCCAGCCGTACAACTGTCAACTTCCCGCCAACTCACCGACAGCACCTTTCAGCTCACGGCCTGACATCACCGAAGGAATGTAGTCGTCCTATCCTCGACGTCTGACAATACACCGACAGGTCATGATCACTACAGGCCCATAGGGCCGAGGTTCTGGGCTAGGTGCCCGAACGACCCTTTCGACTTCACCCAGATGACGCGCCGCCTCCTCTGAATTTTGAGATTGGCGAAGTACGATTGCACGGGTTAACTGTGAGTGGCGGACGCGGTGGATCCCGGCCCCCGGGCCCATGCCCGTGAGATCATCCACACTCGAATTTGATGTGTGTGGGGGCGGCTCTCGCGCGTCCCGGAAGCAGTACGCGAGGCCGTGGATGCGCGGCCCTTCGGCAAGTCCACATACGCCCTCTCCTACTCTCCCTATACAGCTTCCGTACCCCAAGCTCTGCGCGCTGCCTGTCCGCTTAAACAGCAATGTACATTCGTGCTGGGACTATTCAGTCAAACGCAATGGTAGGATGATGGAGAAAACCTCTTGGCTCTACGCAAATATTCTCGAACCTCCCGGCCATGTTCACGCGATCGTATATACAGGGGCTGCATGCAGCTCCGGACATTCGCTAGCCCACAGGTTTTTCACAGCTCTTTCGCTCTCCATCTATCTTCCCCTCTTGCATCGACGACTTATTAGCATGTCGTCCGAGCAACCGACCAAGGAATCTGTACTCCCCGAGAAGCAGAAGACATGGCGTGTTACAGGCAAGGGCAAACCCGAGGACGTCCTCAAGCTCGTGGATGACTCGCCTATCCCCAAGCTCTCCAAGGGCCAAATCCTCGTCAAAGTGCAGGCCGCCTCATTGAACCCAGTGTAAGTAACAGCACTGAGTATTTACTGCGATGAGTTCCGAAACGGGGCTGACATTACTCTGTAGAGGGTACAAGGTTCTCCGTGCCGCCCCCAGTTTTCTGCTCAAGCACATCTACGCACACGAGTTTGACTTCGCGGGAGTAGTGGTGGACGCTAACGGCACGGATTTCAAGGAGGGTGATGAGGTCTTTGGCTCGAACTCCGTCTGTGAGTATTCATATCCCCCCTTTACCTGTACATTTCCCTGAACGCTATACGCTCGCACCTTCCACCGCCCGACACGTGCACTCTGCTATCTTTTGCTCTACGACCGTCGAAATGCAGCTACGGCGGTCCGCTCTGGCTGGGGTGCTCTCGCACAGTACACCAAGGTTTCCGCGTCCGCGACCGTCCTCCGCCCAAAGAACGTCACACCCACCCAAGCGTCCGGGTTCACCATCGCCGGCATTACCGCATACCAAGCCCTCATCGACACCGCGCGCCTTCAGCCGGGCCAGTCCGTCTTCATCAACGGCGGCAGCACCTCGGTAGGCTCGTTCGCGATCATGGTGGCCAAGGCTGCAGGTGCTGCGCGCGTGGGCGTGTCGGCGTCCGCGAGGAACGAGGAGTACGTGCGCAAGCTCGGCGCGGACGACTTCTTCGACTACACGAAGGCACCGCTGCACGAGCAGCTCAAGGCGGCGGGGCACCAGTACGATGTGTTTATGGAGGCGGTAGGCACGATGGACCCGACGCTATTCGTCGAGAGCCCGGCGTACCTGACGCCGAACGGAATGTTTTTCTCCGTGGGCCCGCAGGGGGGCGGGCTTCTGCGCTTCGTGTGGAAGGTGCTCCTCCAGCCGGGTTTCCTCGGCGGTACGAGGCGGAAATGGAAGTGAGTCCTGTCCGTTTATCTCTCAAGCTGGTTGGGGTCTGATAGTGGACGCGTCGCGACTAGGTTCTTCCTCGTTGAGGCTAACAAGAAGAGGCTGGAGGGTTTTGCGAAGATGGTGGAGGAAGGTGCGTGCGCTCACCCTTGGCGATCTTTCCTGCAGCTTACCGTATCCTGCAGGCAAAGTCAAGCCGTTGGTGGACTCCGTTTACTCGTTTGAAGACGCTCTTGAAGCCTACAAGCGGCTCTTGACTAGTCGTGCTACCGGAAAGGTCGTTATCAAGGTGGACCCGAACGTAGAGTGATGCGAGGTAGCCGATACTGGGTGTTTATGTCTCTTGTGTATGGTGTTCGTTAATTCTACATGTTATACCTTTATCTACGTGTATCGTATACCTTATAGTTCAACGTACTTCAATGCTGTATCTGAATATGATTACACTACAGTGAACTTGGTTGGAGCCTTCCCCTTTCTTTCCTTCTCAGAGCTTATATGAATTTCAGCAAGCCCTGTTCCATTCCGTAGAACCATCGACCACGACGTTACATACAAATTCTTGAGAAAAATTGCTCAGGAATTCAAACACCTGGTTCGGCGGCTGAGACACTGAAGACGTATGGTGAGCGGCTCTTGGCGAAGCTGTGTGGATGGGAAGGCGGTTGTGAGGGTTCAATTTGCCGGGGAAAAGTAATCCTTGTTCGCGTCGCGGATCCGCCGGTTCGTAGGAATTTTAGGATGCCCCCTTCCCCGTCAACCCTTGTAAAGCCGACCGCAACATAGAGGGCAGCACTTGGTACGTAGAGGCGCCCGACGAGACGCGATAACGTGACGTCACAAATATACGACGGCCCAGGGGCGATGGGAGAGCGATGTGGGCGTCGGGGGCAGCTCCCACCTTATCGCATCGCGCCGCGCAGCATCTCCCAACTTCTTCTCGTTCTACACACGGTGAGCCCCTCATATTCCACCGCCCCCAATGCCCCCCTTCTCGCCTCTTCGCGCCCTTCGGCTCTCAGCCTCCTTTCCTCCTAATCCATGGGTGGCGCCTCCAGCTCGCAGCCTGATCTCACAGACAAGCAGGACCACAGTCATCCTATCCTCGGCATGACTAAACGGCCCCGTGTTCCCGTCGCCACGGAATATGGAAACGCAGCGTCGTTCTGGGTCGAGTACCCAAACGGCCTCGTCGACCTCACCCGCACTACGCACCTGCCCAAAGGCGCGCTCGCGGACGGCGCAGTCGTGCAGGATGAGCCCGCGCACGACGTACCTGTCCCACCCCTCGTGAAGGAGCTGCAAGTTGATATCCCCGTGGACGGAGAGCGCGAGGTGCGCATATCAGCGAAGAGCAGCGCGATCGTCATCGTCGACATGCAAAAGTGAGTGCTGGTTGCTAGCAGCTAGTGCGCCCGGCGGCGCTCCGTCTCCGCGATCTCTCCGCGACGATGCCCTGTGCTCACCCGCAATCGCGGTCACGCGCGCGCCCCTGCAGCTTCTTCCTGCACCCGGACCTGCGCGATCACCCGACGGGTCTGTCGTGCGTAATTCCGCTCATGAACGTCGTCCCTGCGCTGCGCTCGAAGGGCGTGAAGATCGTCTGGGTGTACGTCTCCCTTCGCAAACACCTCGCGTTCCCCTAGTAACACTGTCTGTGCGTGCAGGAACTGGGGCCTCACCGACCACGAGCTCACGACCATCCCGCCCTCGCTCGTCCGCGGCTTCATGAAGGGCGGTCGCGGCGGGTTCGGCGCGGAGCTCTCGGGCGAATTCGGCCGCCTCCTCATGCGCGGCTCGTACAACGCGGACCTCTACGGCCCGCTCCAGAAGCTGTACGAACACGGCCGCGACGCAGGCACGGACGTCTGGATCCACAAGAACCGGTGAGTGCCCGCGTGCACGCAGCGCCTGCCGCGGTGGCCGAGCGCCGCCCTGCGGGCGCACCCGCGACCGCGTGGTCCCTCGATGTGCACCGTGACGAGGGCCGCGAGGCCACCGGCTAGTAGGTTTCGTATTGGACGCTGACTGCGGCTTCTGTGCGTCGCGCGCAGGATGAGCGGCATTTGGGGAGGCCAGAGCGCGCTGGACCTCTACCTCCAGGAGGAAGGCATCACGACGCTCTTCTTCGCGGGAGTGAACGCAGACCAGGTGCGTGCGGTTCTGGCGCCCGCCTGTATCTCACTCTGACGGGGTCGGCGCAGTGCGTGCTGGGGACCGTCATCGACGCGTATTACCGCGGATACGACTGCATCATGGTCGAGGACTGCGTCGCGACCACATCGCCTCCGGGAGGGCTCGAGAATGTCCTCTACAACGCCGGCGGGGTGAGTGTTCCGTGCCGCCGTCTCTGGAAGAGCGGGCTTAGCGACGGAAATTACAGAGCTACGGCTTCCTTGCGGACTCTGAGAGGATCATTAACGCGTGTTCATGAGTGGCCACCAGTGGTGCCTCGAATGACGCCACATTTTGGACGGGGAAGATCTACTGCGCATTGGTGGATGGATGGAAGGGAATCACGAAAAGCATCCGGCTCGGAAATGTGTAATATACAGTGTCGTCGGAATACGATATACATACATGCACATACGCGCGATGTTACTACACGAAGGTCGTCGTCGGTGTCATGGAAGGGCATTTCTGGGTGGTGGGCGGCGGCGCAGGGAAGGGGCAGTAGGTTCTATGTCTGCGGTGTGCATATACCTAAAGGGTACAGCTGCCGCACCAACGGCAAGAAGGTCATGTCGGTGGAGGTAGTATATACATGGTGGGCGATCCGGTGCACACAGCGATAAGCTGGAAAGTTGTCCACGGAGATCTCAAAAGAGTCTACTAGCGCATAAACGCAAGGCGCATCTCACTGCCGCCACTCAACGCTCGGGCGACGCTGTGGGTTCCAATGAATGGCCGTCAGCACGTTCCTCCGAACTCGCGACACGCGGACCCGGAACGCACCTGCTGACGCTGCCCCTCCGTGCGCGTGTAGAACGTCTCCCGCTGCTTCGCGCCACCCTGGCTCCCGCTTGACAGGCTCGACGCCGCGGGGCTCGGCGGCTCGTGGCCCGACTGCGAGTCCGTCGGCGTGATGTTCGTGAACGACGACGGCGGCGTGAGCGGCTCGTACATGCGCGCCTTGTCCGGCGGCGCCGCGAGCTCGCCAGACCCGAACTGCGTCTGGATACTCGCCATCGGGACGTGCGCGATCGGGGGGGAGCGCGACGTGGAGCGCGCGCTGATCATGCTGTTCGTCCGGAGCGGGCTGCGCGGGGGCACGACCGGCGGCGCCGTCTTCGGCTGCGGCTGCCACTGTGCCTGGGGCGCGAGCACGGAGACGGGCGTGGACGCGAGGGAGGGGAGGAGGTCCGGGTGCGGGGGGACGGGCTTGCGCGTCGTCGGGGACGCGATGCGCGCCGCGCTGCTGTTGCTCACGGGGGACGGGAGCGGTGAGCTGATGTCGCTGTCGAGCGGGATGTCCACGAGGCTGCCGCTGCCGTCTCCGGGGAGCGGCGGGAGGGTCGGCGGGTAGAGCGACGGCGACGAGCGCGCGGAGGACGTCTCGGGGCGGTGCATGTACGGCGCGTCCATGCGCTGGTCGGACGTCAGCGCGACGCCGATGGGCCCGCTCGACTGGCGTGAGCGCGTCTCGAACGATCGGCGCCCTCCGGTGCCTGCGCTGACTCTGCGTCCGTTCGCGCCGACGCCAGTGATGAGACCGAGGCCTTCGAGGTGCGGGTCGTTGCTGCCCGCACGGGAATGTACGCGCTCCATGTCGTCGTCGAACGGGCTGTGCGGCGCGGCGCGTGTGACGGAGGATCCGTCGCCGATGAGGAGGGTGCGATCCGTGAAACCGGATGCATAGCGCATCTGGGGCGCTTGGTTGAGGGGGCGCGGGTCCTCGAATGGGTTGTCGGGCATGGGAAGTGGGCGCGAAATGGAGTTAACGAAACGCGGCGTGCGGCGCTGGCGGCGACGGATGAAGAACCATATTCCCACTGCGATCGCGGTTATGATAATACCAACTGCCAGGAATACGCCTGCGACCGCCCCAGTGTTGGCGAAGAATCTACATCGTGTGTGAGCCAGACAGATGTCTAAGATGCGAAGAAAACAAACCCAGTCTTGGTAGTGGCCACGTTGACACCCCAGATACCAGTTGGGTTGGCGATAACATGCGTGACGCTGACGAGTTGACCATCCGGCTCCGTCGTGACCGCAACGCTTGTGAACACGGGGGGTACAGAGAGCGTCGTGCGGTGATCGGATTCGGTGACCGTGACGAACACCGGTGAGGAGAGAGTTGTCTCCGGTGTCTCCGTCACCGTGCTCGTCGACGTCGGGGTCGGGGTATCCGCATTAGCCTGTGCAATGCCAACTTTAGAACCAATGACACTCATACGAGAAACGGTGGAGGGGCTAGACGGGAATTCAGGCAGGGAAATGGAGGTGAGGGTATCTGGGAGGGGAGAGGACGTCGGTGCATTCGGAGCTACGTCCACCTGGGAGGAGGGTGGTGCGACGGCTTCTATCTCGGTGGAGGTTTTTTCTATTATTTTGACCGTAGTGGATCGGATGGTCGTAATGGATTGGATGGAAGAAGAGCTAGCAAAGGTAGGTGTAGACGCTGGCAAGGTTGTTGAAGAAGTGATGGGGATAGATACAGAAGTGGGATGTGATGGAGGAGGGGGCGCAGGTGCAGGAGTGGGTATTCTAGAGGTCTCCGAGGTAGGATGGCTGGTACTAGAGAGGACAGAGGTGGAAGAAACATAGGAACTTGAACTAACCCCTTGAGCAGAGTCTATTGGACTTGACCCAGTGTTTACGGACGAGGCCGTCTTCGAACCCGGGCCTGAATCCACAGACGTGTGAGAAGAAGCAGAGACAGAGGTGGAACTTGAAGAGTCAAGGGTGGTAGAGATAGACGAACCCGAAATTGAAGAGGAATCGGACGATGCGGAGGAATGGGCCGACGAGGAGGATGCCGATGGGGCGGATGACGCTGAAGCGGAGGTGGACGTGGGAGCAGAGTCTACGGCGGAAGCTGTCGAGGAACTGTGACTGGTCTGAGATGAAGGGGGAGCGGGATCCTGGTTGTTGGCCACAGTGGTCGAGCTCGCACTCGCGCTCGAAGCCGTAGACACGGAGGACACCGTAGTACCGGAAGACGTTGCAGCCGACGACGACGTCACAGTTGGGAGAACATCCGCCCCCGACTTGATGGTCGGTGAAGCCACACTGGACGACTGTTGGGCCATCTTCGCAGACTGGGTCTGGGAGGCGTGGCTACTACAAGAAGTAATGAGCACGGTAACACTAATGTAGGTTTGCGTTCGGCTAACCTTGCCGCTGTTGACGACGCCTTCTTGGTGGTAGCAGCAGAAGACCGGGATGTGGAACGTGCAGCGGACGATGACGCCTTTGAGCTCGCTGCAGGTGCAACCGGGTCTTGGTCAGAGGCCACGCTTGAGGACGGGGACGACGCGGAAAGAGCGACAGAGCTGCCCGAAAGCAACGAAACAGAACTGGAAGACTGCGCGGCCCCTTTGTACGGCAGGGAACTTTCGCTCCGGGCCGAAGTGGAAGACCCAGGAACGGCCGGGGAGGAAGACGAGGGTATCGAGTCTGCCGCACTGGAGGGGGACGCCGGGCCTGGGGCGGCCGTAGAAGATACTCCGACAGGCGGGGGAGTCGCGCTGCTCGTCAACGACAGTGGCGTGCCCGTGCCGTCAGTGGATGTCACTGACAGCGACGCGGCGGTCGCGCTCGTATCTGCCCGACTATATCAGCGACACTGTCGTATTAGTGCGCCTCTCGCGCTGGACGAAACGCTAAACACTAGCTTGACAAGCGACGAAGCGCTCAAGGCGAGCGCGCAAAGGAGCGGGGGGGAAGAGGAACAAAAGGGCAAAGGGACAGGCCAGACGCATCCTCACGTCCGCCTTCGACGTATATACCCCATCCGAGGCTGCGGCTGCAGTCGCGAGCACGACTTCAGTCCGACGCCTAGGCCGGCGTCCGGTCGCGCCTGACACTCCTCGTACATATCGGGCCCGCTCGCCAGGAACCGGATAAGAGTGCAGAAGCCACGCCGTTGACAGCGAGGTGGCCGTTAGAGGGGGTGTCGTGCCATAGAACACCGAGTCGGCGAACAGCATCTACGCCCCCCGTACCTGCGCGCGGCCCGCGCAATTGCCCCCCAAGCGCTCCGCCGCCAACATTATTATTCTTGTCTCACGCGACTCGCGCGCCGCCCGCGCGAGGCATCGCACCCTCCGTCGAGGGGAAGGTCACGATGCCCGCCGCGGACGCGCGTCGGTCTTCAGAGAGGCCCGCCACACGTCGATGCCAAACGCGACAACGGGACAACGGGCGAATGGACTCACCAGCGGACGCCATGTTATCGAAGCCGAAGCGCGGCTTTTAAGAAGGAGGACCGGGGGGCGCGATCACGGCGTAGTCGCACGAAATCCGGGGGGTGCACTCGCTTCGCGCCGGCGACGGGGAGGGTGCGGGATTATTGGGTGCGGGCTCGGGCGCGGACGCGGCACCGCAGGGCACTTGGGCGTGCGGGGCGAGGCGAACGACGCCTGCGCGGGGGGCCGGCGGGGGGCTTGGGCAGCGGCGGCGGCGGAAGATCCTCTGGGCGTGCGGCCGGGGCTGCGCTTGCTTATATTGCACATGCGAGCCGCTGGGTGTCGGAGGACGTGGGACCGGGAAAATCTCGAGAGTAGTGCGGGAGCGGGCCACGACGCGCGCGCCGCCCCGCACCCGGCCTTCACCCGGACGACTTCTCGTGTTCGACCAGACGGGGGGCGCGTCATGCGACTGATCCACGTATGCCCGCGCGTCCGGCTTATCGTCCCATCCATGCATCCACGCAGTGGATCTTCATGGGTGATTTCCCAGAACGGAGGGAATCTGAGCTGCGAGTGCGGGGTGAGTGCGCCCCGGATCGGGCGAGGACGCGTGAGGTGGTGGTGCCCCGAGTACGGCCAGCTGGGGGAGGCGCATCTCCGAGTCGACCTTGTGGACGAGAGGCAAGAAGGGGGTCAGCGTATCTGGGTTACGAGCACATGCACCCCCCAACTTACGCGAGCGTGCGTCAGGCGGAGGGCCGACCCTCGTGTCCAAGACCAAAAACGCATCCCCGGCGATGGCGAGCATATGGAATGGCCCCGCGACCACCCTTCGCCCGGCCTTCTCCGCCACAGCGGCAACACTCGCACGGTCCGCCTCCCGCCATCGCGCAATCGCAGCCGTCGAGCTCTGCACTCTCAGCTCCCCCGATTCCGCAGCGGTCGGCGTGACCAGGCAGCGCGTCAATTCTACCAACGGACGGGAATGCGGTAAAACTACAGATGATCCGGTACATGTACGTAGGTGGTCGAGCCCGCAGAAACATTAAACGCAATTACTACAAGCGTGCAAAGGGCCGGTGTGGCGTGTCTACTCCCAAATGCCTGGAGGGACTAGCGTGGGCAAGATTCACAAGAGGAGTGAGAGTCCTGATGCATGAGGTATAAACGATGGGAAGGGGTATGATCCGTCGCAAACGATCACCGGTCTGAGTGGGAAGGAATGTCGAGGCTGTGTGGGTGAGCATTAGCCTGCATAAGCGGGTCCGAAAGAAAGCCAAGGGAATGCTACCACAGTGGTCGATCAGCGCCGTGACATGGGAGGATTATGGTTAACGGTAACGGTGGCACTCACAGGATGAGAAAGTCTAGAGAGCGTCCGATGTACGCCGCCGTGCGCTAACAGCAGCGTACGCCCGTTCCAGGCAGCCTCAGCTTCACCGCTGTGCTCTTCCGCCGCGAGCCGCTCAAGCTCCCGAAACTCAGTCGGCTCGAGCTGTTCACCCGCCGCAGCGCGCGGTCGCCGTAGCTCACGCCGCTGCCCGCCTTCTCCGGGTCCAGCGTGCCGGACTCGATCGCGAGCAGTATCGACCGCGCGCAAAGGAGGAACGGCGCCTCGACGTTGTCGCCCGAGAGCGACGACGCTTCGAGGAAGTGGACGTCTGCAATCAAGGGACACACGGTCAGCGCGACCGAGGGCCGGGGGAACGTGCAGTGACCTCACCATGCTCGGCCGCCCACCGACTCGCCTCTGCCCACTCCACTTCGCGCTCTTCCTCTCTGTCCGACTTATTTCCGACCAGCACAGTGACCAAGTGCTGGCTGCCCAGCGCGCGCGCATCCTCGAGCCACCGGGCCAGCTTCGAGAAGGAAGCGCGGCTAGATTTAGTTGATGGAAGGTGCGTTGCCCGGCTCGTCAGTGTGCATGTGGGGCGAAGTTGATATAGCAGCAGACCTGGTGATGTCGTACACAAGTATCGCACCCGCCGCTCCTCTGTAATAGCTCCTCGTCACGGACCTGCTCGGGGATCGGTCGTGATGGCCGGATATCCGCTTCCATGACGCACTTACCGAAACCTCTCCTGCCCTGCAGTGTCCCAAAGCTGCATCCCGCCGACCGCAATGCCCGTTCAACATACATCCGTTCTCCCTCCGGAGTGGCATTACACGAGTACGCACCTGAAGCTTGATTCGTTTCTCGCCAAGCTTGACCGTCCGACTCGAGAATTCCACTCCGATCGTATGTTGCGAGTGTTCCTTGACTGTACGAGAACTCAGATAAAGAAGGTAATGGGGTACCGAAGAGAGCGTACTCACATGAGTTATGCGTAAATTGGTGTAGTAGGCATGTCTTCCCTGTTCCAGCCTCTCCTACACCATCTCCGTATGAGTGTTGCGTCCTGCGGTAGTCCTCCACTACCCACCAATAATGATGAACTTCATGAGAAAGTCTGCAGGTTCACAGTAAGCATAATGGCGATTTTGAGTTCAACCATGTAGCTCACCGTACGTCTCGAGCAGTTCCGTAGCATCCGCACCGTAGTCCGAGTATGCCATAACGGCGAAGATGGGGGCAAAGGGCGAGGATGATGAGCAAGGCGCGATCGGCCACTGCCGCACAGCTCGACGACTGTGGCTCTGAGGGATCGGGCGTCTACGGCACGTGGTTATCGCTGCGGCCCGCAAGCGCTTGTTTCCTGATAAGCTCGTGTTGTCACTGTTGTGAACGTTTGAACCGTTCCAGTCTCGCTCAGCTCAATCTCAGGTGCGATCTATATACACTCGGTGTACCTCACTCCTCCGCCGGGCCATCCGATTGTGCATGCAGAATAGCGCCAGACCTCTGCGGGTCGGCGGAGTCTCGTATTCGTCAGTAACTGTACACATTATCCACTCTGTCTTCGTACACCACACACTACTGCTCCGGCATACACTCCAGTCCGTTAAGCTAGTCAAGGTTGCGAAGCTATTACCAGCCTTTCCACGGGACCCACACATCGACGACGACGTTGCCCTCCCCGATGCTAGAGTCAACGACGTAATACCAAGGGTATCCTGCCAAAATTAGACAAGCATGCTGCCCGACGATCTGCACCATGTCGCCGGGCTTTAGGCCACCGTCGCCCTGCAGTGGGCCAAGCTCAAAGGAGGCGGGGGACATCATTCCCAGGATTCCGTGTTCCTGAGAGCACCGGTTGAGCCGCCAGGGCTTCCCGATGACGTCGCCATAACCGGGGCGTGGGCCGGTGTCCTTGCTCATCGCTAGCGCTCCTGCGTCGCAAATGGCCTCGTCGGTGCCGTTCTCGCCACGGCCGGGATAGTATGAGATTACGGTTGCGAGAACCTTCTGTGCGATATCTCTGTGAGTGATAAGGCCGGTGTTCAGCTGCTGGAGATCCAGCAGAGGGTAATTTCCTGTGTCAAAGGTCACTACTATTGTCGGTGGCGATGAAGAGAACATAGGAGCATACCAGCATGAAGCTCTAGAACGCCATTCAAGGATTCTTCGATCTTCTCTTTCATTTCCTGAGAAGCTGCATGTGCAGTGGGCGTCGCGCCCACAGAAAGAACGTAGGGTTCCAGGGGCCCTTCCGCACCAGGCATGCTCGCGACTATCTGCATCGCAAGAGCTGCAGCCGAGTTGACGGCACTAATTTCTTCAAGAAGGAATTCTGACGCTTCCTCATACGACGTCGATGCGTATGAGTTACCAGCGTGGGTATAAAAGCCGTAGATGGAGATGAAAGGAGAAGCGAGGACGGCATGAAGTAGTTCCTTGAATGCGGCAGAGTCGGGTCTAAGACCTGCGCGGCTGCTAGTAATTGAATTGGAATGTTCGCGCCGCGGGGGTAAACGATGATACGTACAGGTTTCCGCAGTCAACCTTCATGAAGACGGACCATCGTCTGTGGCTGGACTTTGTGGCTTCCCATGCCTCAATGACGCGGACCTGATCTGGATGATCTACGAGGATGCGCATGGACGCACCGACCGCGGAGAGCTCGTCGGTCAGCGCAGAAAGGTCGGCGATCTTGTTGGGTGCCATAGGGAGACCGTAAAGGACCTGATGTCATCATGCGGGGTGAGCAAACGGGACCAAGGGACCGGATGCGGTGCTTACGTCCTTAACGGTCCCGTCAGCCATCAGACCTGCGCGGAATACTTCGCAGACCTCCATGACGGTGGAGACGACGATGGAATGGGTCTCATCTACTGTTGTGTTCAGTTGAAGTCTCGTGCCCTCGGGGGTCTGACGTGCAGAGGGGGGGTGAGCGGGATGTGGCGCAAGATGATCTATGGCAAACAGCGGTACCTTGTGCGACTTGACGTGAGCGCGGAACCTGGCGCCGAGAGACTTTGCGAGCTCATGGAGCTTCGCGCAATTACGGGCGAAGACGGCGCGGTCGATGATGAGGGCGGGAGTGCGGAGTGCGTCGAGGTTCTTTCCCTTGTATTCGTCGACGAGGTCCTGCTTCTCGGGCTTGCCGCTGATGTGGTAGGGCGTGCGGGACTGCTTTGGGATGAGGGGGTTGCTCTGAGGATGCTCCTCGGAACTCATTGTGAGGCGAGTGGGGGCGCGACGTGCCAAGGGGAAGGACGAGTGTCGGGAGGTTGTACGGAGGGCTTAAGAGCGGAGTGCGCGCGCTGAGGAGAGAACGGGCGGAAGAGAGGTGAGCGCGGAGAGGACGCGCGATCGAAGGAACATCTGCATGGACCGATATCGGATTGATTCAGGATTGATCTCTCCCTCGGCGCTCGCGCGGCCAATAGCACTCGCTGGGCGTCTCGGGGGACCTCAGGCCTCAGGGGTCCGCGACGGCTGCAGCGCTGATATGCATTCCACGGACGAGCAACACCGGCCGCCGGCCCGCGCCTCCCACCGTCATCATCCCTGGCGGCGTCACGGCCTTATCCTCGATTATCCTCGATGGAGTCTGCGTATGCGTATATAGCCCCCAATTGACCCCGCGCCTCGCCCTGCACCCGCACACTCCGCGACGACATGGCCGAGCCCGTTGTCCACCAGCCCATTCCGGACGAGATCGCGGACAAGCTCCTCCCAGAGTATGCCGCCTTCCACAAGCAGTTCCTCCAGCACTCCATTCCCGTACACGAGATTCCATGGAGCCCGTCCGTGCGCAACACCCCGGCGGTGATGGGCGGATCTGAGCCGCTCAAGGTAGGAAACGTCCAAGATTACCCCCTTAGCCACTGCTCCGTCCGCGTCTTCACCCCCGAAGGCAACGCCCCTGCAGGAGGTTGGCCCGTATTCATCTTCTTCCACGGTGGTACGTACATACTGCCCTTCTGATCGCGCCGCTTGAGACATGTGTCTGAAAAACTCTCTCTATAGGCGGGTGGACCCTCGGTACCATCGATGCGGAGAATGCATTCTCCACTAATATGTGCAAGCGTGAGCGCAATAAATCCTTCATATCCGCGCCGCATGTGTCGCGCTGAGCCTCGCGCCCGACCCAGGCGCGGAATGCGTGGTCGTCTCGGTCGACTACCGCCTTGGCCCAGAGCAGAAGTACCCCGCGGCAGTCGAAGACACCGTGGAGGCCCTCCAATGGGTCCACGGCAAGGGCGCTGAACTCCTCGGCATCAACCCCTCCCGCATCGCCGTCGGCGGCTCCTCCAGGTCAGTTGACTGCACCCCCTGCCCCAAACTTTCCAACTGCAGCGGCCCTGACCTTCCCTCCCTCTCTCCCTCCCTCTCTCTCTCGCGCCTCCGCCACCCTCGCTCCAAAGCGGCGGGAACCTCGCCGCGATCGCCACCCACAAGGCCCAGCCGCTCGGTATCCCACTTGTCTTCCAACTCCTCGTGGTGCCCGTGACAGATAACACCGCCGACGTTGGCGACGCGCGCTACCCATCATGGACCGAGAACGCGCGCACGGTCGCGCTCGTTCCTGCGAAGATGCTCTGGTTCCGCGCCAATTACTCGCCCGAGTCTGCCGACTGGACCAAGTGGGACAACTCGCCCATCTTCGCCCCTGAGGATTCGTTCACAGCTGCACCCCCTGCGTGGGTCGCTGTCGCAGAGCTCGACATCCTTCGCGATGAGGGCATCGCGTACGCTGAGAAGCTCAGGAAGGCAGGCGTCTCGGCAGAAGTCAAAGTGTATAAGGGAGCCCCTCACCCAATCATGGCCATGGACGGTAAGTCGACCTTCTTTCTCTGAGCAGTAGTGCTGCCTAATATATGACATGGCGCGTCAACCACACACGGTATGCAGGGTACGTGTTGAGCCATCTTCAAGAATACATACAATGACGCGTCTCTTTTCTAGTGCCCTCGAAATTGGGAAAGAGCTCGTTTCCGACGCCGCTGCAGCACTCAAGAGGGCTTTATACCCGTAATAATACTTCTTTTCGACTAGGATCAGTGTTCAGAACCTGGTATTCCTAACACATCTATGTATTACACAAAACGGCGAGAATTTACATGGCGAGTCGAACTAAGGTGGTACCCGGACGCGGTATAGATGATCTGTCTAATGAGACTAGATGCAATTGCCGTGAGCGACGACGACAACTACGAAGAGGCATTGAATACGTACGAGTGGGTGCATTGATAATGTTTCGGCTATCATGCTAGCATGTCTTTGGTATCGTAGTAGTCCACTGTATCTGCTCCGTTTTGCTCGGCCAGTTCCTGGAATGTCCGGTGGAAGAAGGCATTGTTGCTGGGGTGGAATGAGGCTTCATGACTATTCTTGGCACCGGAACCTGAAAGTAGGTCACGAATGCAGCGGGGCTCAACATTACTTGTAGTCCTATCCCGCGTGGCAAGCAGGAACTCGAGCCCAGGGCTTTCGCTGCCAACCAGTCGAGAACCAGGACGGAGAATATTGAGGGAAGATGGGAATTGTGTCATATAACGCTGCAGTTGGTGGAATCCGCGGATTGGACTAAGATTGTAACGATCACGTGAAGAGGCAAATTCAACCACAATACCCCACAGAGATTGGATACCCTCCTTTCTCTGTCACACCATGGCTGAACACACGCCTCGTAATGCCTGCAACCTTCCCACTGCTATCGAAACTACCATCCTCCCGGAGCGACCCTCGACCCCTGACTCGGATCGTAGCCCCACTCCCCAGTCATCCTCCACCCTAGCGCAGTCCTCCCCTCGTAAACCAACGTCCACTTGTGGCATAACGTCTACCGGCGGATCTACCCTCGCCCCCAAACCACCTCCCCTCGTCAAGGCTCCCAGCACTGTCCAACCCACCAAATTCGTACGTGTGTACATCGGCGGATTCCTTTTCAACCCCGAACAAGTCGCCTCACTGTGCCTGGATGCTTATGGCTATACCCCCGACGATCTTAAACATATGAGCCCTATTGACCTTGCGACTATCTACTATGAAAAACGCAAGCAGATTGACAGCCCCAGCTTCCTCGAAGTACATTATCGCACCAAGGACGGCCGCATGGAAGAGGGCTGGCTTCTCACCTGTCGTATGATAATTGCGGACCACCGTGTGGCACGGCCAGACGTACCGTTCGACGACCTGGCGCGGGCATATGCAAAACATTGGTATCCGCGGCATCTACGCAAGTTAGAGGCATACAAGGGCGTACGATATGTCCAATGGGTGTGGCCTCAAGATGAGTGGCGTGCGTGTTATCGTGTCATGTTTTCTTCCATTAGAACTCGCTCACACTCACTTTATAGCTTATGGTATAGTCCAGCGCAAGCTGCAAGAGACGCTTCTAGCGGTACGGATCAGGCATAGGGAGGCATTAGTGAGGTGGATTAAGTCCCGGAAGGAAGAGGGTGTTGAGAAACTTGTGATTGTACGTGGGTAGCGACTGGTGCTTCCCTATCTTACTAACCCGTCACCCGTCACTGTAGCCACCTCCACTTCCGACCAATTACATTGTATAATCATATCAGCCCATCCCCCGATTCGAAACTCGGAGTCATATACTCATCCTGATATCTCGAATTATAGGCCGAGATCACACTGTTGCGTGTCCGATCGGTGGGAGATGTCCAGGCGAGTATGCAGAAGACATCTATTGCAGAAGAAGAGAGGTTGAGACGGCAGACAAATGATGTTCAGACCCCAATACTGAACCTGCCTGAATAGTGCTAGTCAGGCACCCGCAAAATCCTGGACAAGATGATGGCATAATATGTGTAGCTCTGCAACAATTCCTTCAACTTCAGTAACAAGACATTATGATTATTACCGCGACACCTGGAGGGTTCCATTCATGCCGGCGAGTAAGCTCATGACAATCACTGGTGAGCCTGCATGATCGCGTCCGAGATGAAAGCAGCAGTGACCTGGCGGCCGCCAAACCAACGACCGTTCAAACCTTCAATGGCCCCACGGGCAGCGTCGACATCGTCAAACTTGACGTAGATCTCACCCTAAACAATGCGTATGAGGCGGAATGACTCTTGTGTTAAGATTGAGCAACATACCTGAGACTCCCGTTCGACCTTGATGGCCACAACGCGGCCATACTTTGTTTCACACTCTCCTTTGACGTCTTCTGCAAGATCTTTGTCCCAGTCGCGTTCGGTTTCCCTAGAAGAAACTATGAGTCACGATAACGGACAGCTCGGGACATTACATACTCCTCGGGGTCAAACATGTTCTTCAAGAGCACGGACCTAGACTGCATTGTCTGGGGGATATTGGGACGGGAGCTAGAAAACAAGTAAGCTCACCAAGTTCGCAAAGGTATGTCAATGTCTCGAAAGGACTTACATAGGCTCTAATTTCGCGGGGGCAGGGTCAATTCTAGCAAGTTTCTGCATCAGCGCTTGACGTGAGGCTGCGTTCAAGTTACCCCCTAGGACGGAATGTCAACACTCATTCCGACATAAAACGAAATAACTCACCGCCGGCTTCATCCAAAGTATCTTGTTGAGTGTAGCGAGCAGATCCTTTCTCGTGGACGGTGTTGACTCGAAGCTGGGAATCAGTGAGTCCAAGAACATCACGAGGCACATAGAAGCGCGTACCGTCCTACCAGCCAACTCGAAGCCATCCATCTGTTCGAGAGCCATCTTCGCATCTTCGGCACGTTTATACCTAAAAAGGCCATCAAAATCGCGACGGTATGCGAGAGAATATGTGCACTGACTGTACAAATGCATAACCCTTGCTGCGCCCAGTCATTGGATCACGGTGGAGATCGACAAACTCAAGTTCACCAAATGGTTCGAACACTTGTTTGATATCGGACTCGCTGAGGTTGAAGTGGAGTGACCCAACGTAGAGCCTAAGGGAGAGGCACATGAGATCCAACTTCAATGGTTTAGCGGAGAACTTACTGCATGCCTCCGTGAGGCGCACTCACGCCGGGCGGAAGGTTGAGATTACTGCCGGATATGAGCACATGGTTAGACACAAATGGACAACACACTCACCCGTCACCTGGGTGGAGCCTGTTCCTCTCGGCTTCAGTGTGTTGAATCTGAATAGGAAGACCCATCACTACAGTTCCGCTCAGAGTAATGGCTCTGTCAACAAGTTCGACTGTGCGGAACTCGACATAACCAATTCTGTGAAGACGTCAGTTTAAGGTTCACGTGGCAGTATCCCAAGACGCCATTGACTTACCCCTTCGACCTCCTAGAAATCCTGTCAGTTACAATTCTTGAGTCCATAACCGTGTTTTCCCCAAGCTTGTCCTCAAAGAAGTAGCCCAGGTCGCGGGCAGTGAGTCGAGCCGCAAGCTGAGAAACGAACACAGACCGGGCTTCGGAATCATCCGGGCTAGGCTCGTCGTTCATCGGATCGTCGGGAGGAAGGTCGTATGAGGGAGACGGTCGCCTATATGGGAAGGGAGAAAGGGGGACTAAGTCGACGTGGCAGGGATGACGAGTGTATACGCACTTTCTAGGTGGGCTCATAGGAGGCCGACGCTCTTGGTCGCGGCGAGGGCGAGGCAGGTCCTCATGATCATCTCTAGGGTCTCGAGATCTCTTCGGAGGACGGTCACCGTACTTGCGGTCAGGCTCACGAGAGCGGGTTCTACGACGGGGGCTGTCAGTGGGGATTGGTGGGGGCGGAAGGGAGTCGTCCGTGGGCTCTTCACCCCGCTTCCTCTTGGTCCTTTCGTCCACAGGGTGGCCATCGTGAGCATCATCTGTGTCTTCTCCACGTTTTCTGCGGCGGTCCCGATGGTCGCGGTCGTGGTCCCTGTCCCTGTCCCTCTCACGGTCTCGATGCCTACGTCGATCTTCGTCTCTATTTCGTTCACTGCGACGGCGCTCACCGTCACGATCCTTTCGCCGGTCCCGGTCCCTATCCCGCTCTCTTTCTTTGTCCCGCTCTCGCTCATGGTCCTTGTCACGGTGCGACCGCTCCCTTCTGTCCCGGCTACGGTGCCTGTCGTCGTAGTCGTCGCGGTCGCGATGGCGCCGTTCTCGATCCCTGTCCCGCTCACGGTCACGGTCGCGAGAGCGAGAACGATGAGACTTGCGAGTACGAAGGGTTTCTGTGGAATGGTCGCGAGAGCTGTGGAAATTGTTGAGCTCAAGGTAAGAACCGCATATGTAGCCACTACTTACGACTTGGAACGTCTGTCGGGAGACCTGAGCCTGTCTACGTCCATCTTTTCTGCTTTTCCGTTAGGAGAAGACATATACTGGGTGAGGGTGGATGGTGGATGGTGGGGTGCTGCAGGTGCTGCAGCGGGTAGTAGTCGTCGGAACTTTCTGCGTCGGTGCACAAGGCAAGCGGCGAAAGACGGCAGACTCCCGTCCAGACCCATTTGTCATACACCCACATAAGGGAATTTCCCACAAGCGTCACGGTACCATTCGGCGTCTATTATACAGCTAATGCGAGCAATTCCTCGGAATCGGATTCTATGTACGTGTCTACTAACGACGGCTACCCTGGATGACGGCACTCCTCTACAGGAGACCCGCGAGCCTCGCCCGTACCCGTTTCTCAGCTTGTCCGAGCTCAGATGCTTCGGACTTCTGATACAGGACGTTCAACGGGTTGGCGTCACCCTCCTTCTCCAGGTCCTCCTCGATCTGGCTGAACTCCTTGCAGAACTTTCCGTTCAACACCTGGGCACCCCACATTGTGAGCAACAGCGTCTCATAATGCTTAAAGACCCCTATTTCTCACCTGGTTGTACAGAATGTTCTTGAAGTGTTCCCTCGCCGCTGAGCCATCCAGGGACAGTGCACCGTTCAGCTGGCCGTACTGGGAAACGGTCGAGTGATGCTTGAGCTATACGCGACGTCAGATGACAGCATCCGATACAAGGGCCCAGATATATGTACCTGAAGGATGAAACCATCCTCGGCTGCGCGTTCGAAAATCTCAGCAGGCTCCTTGGACATCCACCTGGACCGGAACGTTCAGCGACTATCGACACACACTGGGTGGAAGCTCTTACATCTCGTAACAGAGGGCCTCGTCGGAGCAACCTGCCTCCTTCAGGACACTGAAAGCTTCCCTGTGACCAGTCACTATAAGTAAGTAAGCGTCTTCTTGAACCAGGTCCCTTCACTGACCGGAACAGCATGATGATGTTCGGCCAAAGAGCCTGTTCCGCGAACAGGTCCATGGCAGTCTCCTCACGCACTGACGAAGCGATTGCGCCCGCCTTCGTCGCACCGATAGCACGAGACAACGCGAGCGCGACATCTAGGGCCTTGCCTGTACCGTCCTGTTCTGACGACACGAAACACGGGAAACCCTTGCCCTTCACATAGAGACTCCGGACGGACGAGCCGATCATCCTGGGCCATGATTAGACCTTATCCCTAACCCGAAGCAAATCAGATGACATACCGAGGGGCGACCATGATGACATCCTGAGAAGGCTTGAAGTTAAGCAGCTTGTAGAAGACATTGTAGCCGCTAGCCACTACAATAGCGGCGCCGTCCTTGAGGTTCGGCGCGACCTCCGAGTTGAAAACGCGGGGCTGGACCTGGTCTGGAATGAGAAGGAAGATAACTATAATCCCCAGAAGGCCATGTGAGTGCTTTATCAGAGTCGTGTGAAAGACTGGCCCTGACCGTCTGCCTCTTTGGATGCAGCGGCGAAATCATGCACAACGTTGAAACCCTTGGACTTTGCGTCCTCTGCGTACGAGTCGGGGCGGTTCGCGACAATGATCTTCTCGTTTGGGATGCCAGAGTCACG
This sequence comes from Porogramme epimiltina, assembly GCA_900155495.1. Taxonomy (NCBI): domain Eukaryota; kingdom Fungi; phylum Basidiomycota; class Agaricomycetes; order Polyporales; family Polyporaceae; genus Porogramme; species Porogramme epimiltina. The sequence continues at coordinate 133,258 of FTLJ01000078.1, read as the reverse complement.
GAGGTTCTGGGCTTGTGCAGCACCCTGGTTGCCGAATCTGTGTGAGGAAACATGAGTACGCTAATACCGACCGCCGCACATTGGAGCGCAATGAAGGAGCGTACCCCAAGAACACGATTGTCTTGTCCTTGAGGAGGTCAAGGTTCGCGTCGCTGTCGTAGTAACTGCGATGTAGGTGTCAGAAATCGCAAACCGGGCCGAAAGGCATGTCAACTTACATCTTCGCGGACATGACGATGCTTGTTGTGCGGTAGGGCTATGTGAACGAGTAACAGTGCAGTAGTGCTAGTATGAATACCCTTCGCCGCCTTCGCACCTTATATAGCGGGCCCCGCCCTGCGAACCTACGCTCCCGACGGCCCCCGGGTCGAAACCCGTCCCGCATTATCGAGCATCCCGCACCGGTGCCCTGTCCCTATGACTTGCAGCCTCCCCGCACGCAGCCAGTGGCAGCCTCGCGCGGTGTCCCTGTGACGTCGGGACGAGAATCCCGCCGGGCCGCGCGCCCCCTTCTCGCTCTCGGCGCCACCTCCGCAAAAACCGCCACGAACGCGATGATCGCAATCAGGATGACCCGTCCCCGCGCGGGGTACAAAAGATGGGGACGGGGCGGGGGTCCGTCGCACCTTGCAAGTACCGCGTCTGTGTCGAATCGCGCCGCGTCGCGCCGCCGCACGAAGCTCTCCCTCTCGCATCGCCCTCGCACCTGGTGACCCAGGGTTCCGTCGCATCTCGCACCGGAGGACGGCGCCGCAAGCAGCAAAGCACAGCACGGTACAGAGAGGAGCACAGCGGGAAATGGCGCAGTTGCTCGTGAACAAGATAGTCTGCATCACGGGGGCGTCGCGCGGAATCGGGCGCGCGTGCGCGGTGGAGTGCGCGCGACACGGCGCGACGGGGCTCATCCTGCACTACTTTGGCGACGATGCGACGACGAGGGAGGTCGAGTCGCTGAAGAGCGAGATCGAGAGCCTGCACACGCACTGCAAAGTGGTGTATGTCCCTGGGGACATCGCAGAGCGCGAGACCTCGCTGAAGGTGCGGATCCCATGATGCTCTTCTTGCCCTGAAAGACGGCTGACGGGTGATGCTCATGGGCAATTTCAGGTCGTCGAAGAAGGGGTGAAAGCATTTAACCGGATAGGTGCGCAGCCGGCCCTATAGACATGATATCACGCAAATAACACCATACTTCGAGACCAGACGTGCTCGTCAGCAATGCGGGCATCTGCCCGTTTTCAGAATTCTTGACGATGCCACCAGAAACATGGGAGAGGACACGCGGGGTCAATCTCGACGGGGCTTTCTTCATTACTCAAGGTCAGTTCATTGCCACAGGGTACTTCAAGACCTGTGCTAATACTCACTGTGCGTAAAGCGGTGGCCAACCAGATGAAGAACCAGGTTCCACAAGGAGGATCAATCATCGGCATATCGTCCATCTCAGCACTCGTTGGTGGAGAGTACCAAGTGTGAGCGCCCAGATGTCGTTTCCCCCTCTGGATGACACTGACGAGGGATCCAGACACTACACGCCCACGAAGGCCGGCATCTTGTCCCTTATGCAGAGCTGCGCCGTCGCGCTCGGCAAGTACAACATCCGTGCGAACGCCGTCCTCCCCGGGACAATAGCGACGGACATCAACAAGGAGGACCTCGCAGACACTGCAAAACGGGAGGGCATGATCAAGAGGACGGCGTTAGGGCGGCTTGGCGGTACGTCTCTCGCGCACTCTCTCTGCTCTCGAGCAATACGCGATAGTTTGCTAACGCGGCCGTTGTAGCGCCTGACGATATCGCGGGGCCCGTAGTGTTCCTTGCAAGTGACCTCGCCAAGTACATGACAGGATCTCAGGTTCTCGTCGACGGGGGCTTGTTTGTGAACTTGCAGTGACGCGCGTACGATTTGGGAACAATATTGTACAACAGATACCAGATACCTGAAAACATTCGGAGTCGGCCACGCGTCGTATGTAACATGGCGCGGCACATTAACTCACCACATTGTACATATCTCTACATGGCTTGCATGGGGAGAGGGGCGCCGTTGACGACGGCGGGCTCAGCATCGATGAGCACCGTCATCCACCGCGTCCACCCCGGCCCGGGGTTCTTCCAGCCGTGCAGGGCCCCGCGCATGACGATGACATCGCCCGGGTTCTCGACCAGGGTCTCCGACCCGTCTTCCATCTCGAGCACGAGTTTCCCAGTGACTGCGGGACACATGGTCAGCTCGCACTCATATCCGCGCGCACAGAAGGCCGCCGCGTACTCAGGATGTTGTGGTCGAGGGAGGTCGTCCGGTGCTGGAACGCGGGGTGCCGTCATCAGCCCCGCGCGTAGCGAACAGAGGGGGCAGAGGGGATCTCACGGCAGGGGCCCGGGCTCCAGGAGCGAGGTCGGTGAATTGGAGGTTCGTGCCCAGCTTCATGACGATGCCGAGATCGCCGTCGGCCTGGCGCGTCGCGCCGTCCGTCCTACCCGCGATGCGTGAGCCCTTGCTGTTGTAAGGTCATCGCGGAAGGGAGAGTTGTGGGCGTACGCGTCGTTATTGTCGATGACGGGCAGCGCGCCGGTCCGCCACACCGGGCCAGATCGCCCGCCAGGTAAGACTGCTCCAATCTACCCCCGTACATCGTCAGCCAAGACTGTGCTAGAAGTGCAAAATTCTTCGCGTACCTCAGAACCCGGGATGGTGGTGTCGCTGTGGACAACCGCTACGCCGTCTTCGCGGTGACCGGTGACAATACGTCGCACCGGTGGGAGAGGAGTAAGGGTGCCTGTGGACATATTGACCTAGAAGACTCCTGAGGGGATTCTGTGAGGGTGCTACCGAAGTCGCAGTGATTAAGTACCGCCTCTCGAGAGTTGACATCAGCAACATTAATCCCCCACCCTAACGCTATCCAAGGAGTTCCCCTTCGATCGATCATTCCGGGAAATAGATCATATGCTCACCGGTACCCGGAAGAGTGGGTATCAACTTCCCAGTGGCTGACAAAGTGGTCTGGCAGGCTCAGGTGTGCACCGATTGAATCGCGACCGATGTCGATACTCAAAAACTGTGCCACAAACATCATGCTCGCCACCCACAACCCGCGTCCAATGTCCAAGATGCAGGCAGAGTATGAGATGCAACTGCACTGACAACTTTGCCTGAGATGATCCAAATGAGGCATTATCGTACACGTATGTATGCGTATAGGGCAAAGCAACATCCAACCCGCTAACACTATGGTGCAGTATCTATGAATGGGCGTGTTAGCCATTGAACAGGATGCAGAAAGGCAGAGAGACGCACAGTAGTAGTACTCGTCGATCAATGGGATCCAGTCCTTCACGAACGCGCTGAAGACACCAATAAGCGGCGCATGGGAGACCTTGTCCGCAATCTCTTCTAGTTTCGGTCTGAAGGAACACGAGTCAGCGAGTATCAGAGTGGTAAAGATGCCGAACGCACCGGGTCCACGTGTCCCAGATAGAACCCCTCAGGAGGTACCAGGTAATGTCACGGTCTCTGCGCGCATACTCCGAGCGCTCCAGCGCTGACGACGGCGTTGGGACGCGCCGGAGGTTCAGAGCAAGCAGCTCCATGGCCAGGACTGTCACTAATGGCTTGTTGTCCTTCCGTCTAGAGGATAGCATTGCAGCTATACGGTTCATGAGCGTGGGGAACTTGATGATAACAAGCATTATGACGAACCATATACGAGGGGGCGGAGGATGTAGATGACCTCAGCGAGCCATTCTTTCGGGTTAGATAGTGGCTTGACGAGAGACGTCGGCGCTTTGACTGATGAAGTCGTCAAAGCCTTTGGAAGAAGATATTCTTCCACAGGGATAGGAGATTGGGTAGGGGGAGGCGGGGTGAGGAGAGGGTGGGGAGGTAGCGCGACGTGGTTGTTCTTGAGGTGGTCGGGTGTAGATGGCAGAGATGATGGTGGAGAGCTCGCAGCCAACGTGGGGGACGAAGTATCCGAGCCGGCAGGGATGCTCTCGGGGTCGAATTCACGCTCAGGGATGGGAGGCGAGAGTAATGGGCGTCGTGTGATTCGCAGCAAGGCGAGCCGAAGCAATGCTCTGAGAGAAAACGTTTGCATTCGATACGTGTACGAGAGGTACGATACGCACTTCACAACTTCGAGCAAGACAATGCCCTTCCAGCGAGTCTTATGTGACACCTTCCTCCGGAGACCCATCTCGAGCAACAACTCGGTGAAGCGGATCAACTCCAGCGCGCGAGCGAACCATTTGTACCGCGAATCCTTCTCACACCAAGCCCGGGTGTAGCGAGTGTGCGGGGAGGAAGGGAGAAGAGGCTTGTACTTCGGATCTGACTGGCCGACTTTGGCGAGTAGGGTATCATGGTACATGCTCATGACGTTCAGACTTGCCGAGACTACACGTGGGAGCTGGAATCAGCACAAGTGAGGCAGCTATAAAAGCTGGGGTACTGACGGGCCTCTGAGGCGAGCTCAGCATCCTTGAACCTGCCGGGAAGAATCCACGTAATGGACCTCAAAGTGGATTCGAGGCTGGATATGGTGGAGACATGGGCGACAAGGAAGGATTCATACTGGGCCAAAGGGGAGGACATGGAAGTAAGGACAGAAGAAAGAGAAACCGAGAGCGGGGGGTCGGTGGCCGACCCGCAGGTGGATGCGGGGATAGGGACGGTGGCAGGAAAGTAGGCTCGAGCTTGTCCGTCCGGGGTACCGACCGCCTCTTGTGGGAATTCCGGCCAACGCACCTTCCCGGACTGCCATATCTGGAAGTCTCTCTATCCACGTGCTAACGCCCGTTAACAGCTGCTGACTGCTCCTCCACCCCGCGCCCTCGGAGGCTCGACGTCCGCCCCGGTCTTCAGCCACGCCCGTCTCGTCCGTGAGTGATCGGCACCGACGCCCGCGAGACGCGCGGGGGTGTCCGCAAGGTGGAACATACCGCGCAAGCTGTGTCGGATACACGGTCGACGCGAGGCCCCGTCGTGTACAAACACGCGTCTAACCGCATCTGTTTGCCCAACACGCTGCCGGTGTTGGTCCATAACGCGCTACTCGAACCTACGCCTCGCCTCTTCGTATCCCACCGCGATGCCGTGCCGTCAGTACTCAGTGCTCACTCCGCGCGCGCCGCCTCGCTCTCGCCAGCCCCGCGCTCCGGGAGCCGTCTTCTCGCCGGGGACCGTGGCGAGGCGGAAGGGCAAAGAGAGATCGATGTGTGAATAGAGAACCGCAAGAACCGCCGAGGCCGGGCGCGGAAAGGGAACGTGAAAGGGATCTGGGGCTCGCCGCCGCCACGCCATGGGCCGCGCGCGCGTTCCCTGAGCCGGACCTGCCAGGACGGTCGACGTGCGGCCGTGCAGGCAGGCGTAACGAGGCGCGACGACCGCCGCGGGCGAGCAGCCGCGGTTGATAGCGCGATGCGCCGCGATCACTGCAGCGAGGCCTGCCAGGGCGTGCGCGTGTTGCCTCGTCGCTTATATTTTCGCAGGCTTTGTCGCCCGACCCTCCTCCTGCCTTTTGTCCCCTCCCGCCTCCACGCCGCCCCTGCGCCCTCCTATCTAACCCTCGCCGCCCTTCTTTATCCCCGGATCCGCCGCCAGGCCTATCCATGGCTTCCCAACGGTCTGCCAACCCCCGACTCAACTACTACCAGCAGAGTCCGGTCCGCGGGCAATTGGAGAACCCAGACGGGACGACAAAGTCGGGCTGGCGCTATATCCAATGCACAGATACCCCCAATGAGCTACGTGTGCGTTCGCAGTCTTCATCGCTCACTCACCCCGCCGTCTGACAAGACATACTCCCCTGGTCAGGTCCTTATTCCGCCCCGCACTGCGGTCATCTACAGCCATCTTCTCAAAGCCGAAATGTCAGAGCTCGCCAAGGACAAGACGGCCAACTGGGAACGCATAGTACAAATCCGCCATCTTAAAGACCGCATGATACGCAAGTGCACGCGCCTGGGTCGGGCGGCGCTGCCCAAAGACAAGCCTCCCGCACGCGTCATGTTCCAAACCCTCCACGCGCCCCCCGACTTCCGCCTGAAGGAGATGGAGCGCTGGTTCAAGCTCCAGGGCGGCGAGCTCACCAAGGTCCCCGCGGAGCAGCGCACCGCGCCGACCCCCCAGCCCTACTGCCGCGAGTGCAGCGAGTGCATGGCGCACCAGGCGCGCACGCAGGCGTACGCCCAGCAGGCCGCGGTACGTCGCACGCCCTCCTCGAGCCGAATGGCCCCCGCACGCACGTCCCCCGAACGCCCCGTCCGCCGCCCTCCTCCCCCGCAAGGGCCCGCCGCGTACCCCCACGCTGGCCCCCCACCTCCCCGGCAAGACCAACGCGTGCGGGGCCCAGCGCCGGCGCGGGGACACGTCCGCCAGGCCTCCGCCCCCGCCGCGGGGTACTACGCGGCGGCCTCGTCGTCGTCGCGCCCCGTCGAGGGACGCCGCTCCGCCGAGTACCTGCGCGCCGAGCACGCCGCGCGGCCGCACGTCCGCTCGCCCGACCCGCTCCCCATCCCGTACCGCTCGCGCCCCGCGTCGCCGTCCGAGCCGGGCGGCGATCGCTCGCCCGCGGTGCGCGTGCTCGACCTGCCGCTCGCAGCAAGCCCGTCGCCGAGCGAGTCGCCGACGATCGCGTCGTCGCCGGAGCCGACCCCTCCGAAGGTGTCGTCCCCGCCGAACGGGCTCCCGACGATCCACGAGGACGGGGAGCACGAGCACCGCCCGATCGTGCGCCGGAGGAGCAGCTTGAAGAAGCGGGACAGCATGAGCCGGCTGAGCGTGGCGAGCCAGTCGAAGTCGGTAGCGTGGGCGATGGACCGGGATTGGGTCGACCAGATGTCGCAGTATATCAAGACGTCGAACGAGGCTGAGGTCTTGAGTGAGTGATCAATAGGCTATATATTCTCCTTCCTCGCTAACAGGTGCCGACGTATGCAGGCCAAGAACTCGATAAGCTTCGCGCAGATTACCACGACGAGATTGAAGCGATGCGCCATATGTGTATCGAGGTGGAGGTTTCACAGGAGCGTGTGCGGTTAGAGACGGAGAGCCTGCGTCAGAACCAGATGATGGTGAAGGCGCAAGAGAACAAGATTCTCATCAGTAGCGAGCAGCTGGCACACAAACAAGCAGAATTCCAGGCCAAGGGTGAGTCGGGCCTATGCTAGCTGCTTTCGACATTCCTGCTCATCCCACGTACAGTTCTCACCGTATTAGAGGAGAGCAAGCGCGTCGTCCAGCTCTGCGACAAGAAGCGAGACATACACGAGTCAATATGACGGGATTTTAGCCCATGAGTGCTACCGGCATTATGCGCGTATGCTATTCTATTCGTATGCTATGCATGCCAGCATCCATCTATTTGCGTTTACGATATCTATTTGGTCGCTGCAGGTCCACGCGCCTGTGTACGTGGTTCGAATCGCCCGCAAGCTTCCTCCGTATTTTTGGATGTAACATATGTAGCATAGTCCGTGCCCTCCTACCTGAGGGCCACTCTCGCGTTTACCATTAGGATCACGGAACCAACTGCCATGGAACAAATAGATGATGCTTACCTCTGCTCCATACCCCCTCTCAGCTGCTCGCCTCACTTACCAAAGATCAGGATGACTATTACCAGTTGGACGTATGCGTACTTGCGAAGCAGCAGCATTGTTCAATTGAACGCCGATCTTGGCAATCTTGTCAGGCGATTCATGGCCGGTCCGCGATCGCAAATGAATGTAAGTGTGTTCTCTTCTTCCCGCGATCGCTGACGGCTTGTGTTGTACATAGTTCTGCCCTGCAGTTTGCAAACATGATCAGTTGGGAACATCCTACATCCGAGCGCCTAGTGAAGTATCGTTCCCCCGCCCCCACAGGGTCGCCAGATCTAAGTGGTTGCGAGCTAATCATCTAGTATAAATCACACACAAGTATGTACGCTTCAATTAATTCATCACAAGGTGGCATGTATACACACAATACCCAAATAGGAGACTAAACTGCAAGTGTGGTGTCCATGTGTCACTAGCACTCCCCCTTGAACTTGTTCTTTGGCCACTCCTGTTTGAAGTCATCCACCCAGGTAGTCAAGTTCGGGTTGGTGTACGCCTCCATATATCTTAATCGGACCAGGTGTCAGTTACGCAGGCTAAACACGGTGGGAGGACAACAACATACTCATCAATGTACGCCTTGGTCGGGAAGTCTGGGGGGTTGCAGCCGATGTTCTTCGCGTCCGGATCCTGGTAAACGCGAATCCAGTCGACACGCATCCTCGCTGGGAAGGCAAGGTCGTCGGAAATGCGGCCGAAGCCCTCAGATATACCGAGGTTCATGATGAGATACTGTCAGGAGGAAATAAAATGAGGAATAAGTACTGTCGATGAGATGCACATCCCTTACCATCGGCTCCTGGCTGACAGGGCGCTCGCTGATCTGAACGGTGTCGTCGGCCTTCATCGCTGACTGCGGTAACGTCCAGCTGAGCACACCGTTGGAGATCCAGGAGATATACTATGGATAATGTCAATACACATGTTCTGTTAAGAACGAGCGCGTCGTGACTTACAGCGTCGCCGAAACCAGGCTTGTATTGGAAGCCGTAAGTGGAAAAGTTCCCGCCGTTGAGCTCATAGGCGGTCGGGTCTGCAAGCTCCAGCATATGAGCACCGATTCCATGGAAATTTAAGACCGGAGAGCGCACCCGTGTTAGTTACTACTGAGGTGGCTTGTTGCCAAACGCCTCCCTTGTAGGAGTTGACCTTGCTAAGAGACTTGTCGCTCAGGACATAAGCGTCCTGATCAGCCGAGTACGCATTGTTGAACGGCTTGATAACAGACAATTGAGATAGGTTCTAAGTGAAGGATGGTATGACTTACCGCCCACTGGCCGGACTGTGACACCTCCCCAGTAGTAGTGCCGTCAAGGGGTGAAAGGCCAATCTGAAAATAGTGTGGGCTGCCCGTCACGGGTAGAAAAGAGAGGGTGTGGCGTACTTGTGCTTCGAACATGTCGATTTCCGGAGCCGAACGTCCCACATACTCGTTATTCTCATGAACGGGTCCAGGGTGGGACTCCCCTGCGCACGTGCAGCGCGACAGCCGTTGTCCGGGGAGGTAGGATAGGACATTGTCATAGCTAGGGTCACCGTTGATCGTGGCGGCGACGGGAAGGTGGTCTGCTGTCGTTTGATTCGGCAGGGTGCCAACGTCGCATGCATCATAGCTGTAGGGCCACTATAGAGTAAAATTATGTAGAGGGTCTGTGGGGGGAAGATGCTGAGACGACGCACCAGTCCATCGAGAGTGGCGCCGTATCCCGCTCGTCCGAGATTTCCCATGGCCCAGATGGCGGGCCAAAGACCCGCGACGTTGTTAGCCCCTGGAAGCATAACCGACGCTTCCACCAAGCCGCCAGTGAAGCAGAACTTGTTCCAGCTGGTCATCATACCACCAGTGTAGTTGAGGTCGTGATTCGGCTTTGTCGTAAGGGTGATCTGAAGGGCACCATCCTTCGTTGTGATCGCCGAAGGGTCATACCATTCCTTGTTGTTCGTTGCCCAATAGTGCAAGTCCACAGCCTCCCAGTAGGGATCATCGCCAGGGTAAAACGATCGCCCGTCGACGTTAAACTCGTCGCTGAAGACCAACTCCCACGTCTTGCCACTGACGTAGTCTGTCTTCGTCCGGGCCTCCGTTGGCGTATCACGATCTATAAGCCCCCAGTTACCTGGCATGTCGGGGACCTGTCCAGAGCTGTTGATGGCGCCCAAGTTGAACCCTCCCAGGAACGATTGGTGGGGGGACATGAAGAAGGTAAGCATCGGATATCCCGCGCTATAACGGCAGCAAGTCAGCCCATTGACTGCTTGGGGACTACCGGACAGGTGAGACTTACAACAAGGCAAAGATACTGCCGATCAGAAGGACGATGCATCCAAGGTTCGCAAGGCCTCGGCGGGTCAGAATAAATCCTCCTCGGTCGGTCGAGTAGTCCCTCTTCGGGTCGGGGTGGTGTAGACTATCATCGGCCTCGGGGCCATTGAAGGCTGCCGGGTCTAACGGAAGGACATACTGTGATTAAGAGGTCAGCAAGAGCGGTAGAGTTACGGTCAGGCCGCCTACCTTCTCTGAGATTGAAGGATGTGTATCGTTCTGAGATCGCTGTTGCGGACATTTTGAGGACGAGGTGGCCATGCGAGTATTTGAAAGAACTTACCAACGAGCTGTCACTGTTCGACGGGCGTATAAACCTGCCAGCGGGGGGTGCGGCGTAGGCTGCCCGAGGAGAGACGTTGATTCCGCGACTCTTCGGTGCCAGGCTCTGGTAGCTCATGGATTCTTGGAGGGCCGGGAAGCCCTACGATAAGTGTTCGTGAAAAGACAGAGGTAGTAGTGTGTGGGGCTAGAAGTGAACAAAGAGCGGAAGGGCAGTGGTACAATGCTAGAGACCTCGAAGGAACATTCACGAAGGGGAGATGGGCAAGTTGGAGGCACACCGCTCGATTTGTGTAGAGTAGGCCAATGTCATTCGGGCACGACATGCCGCTGCTAACCCCGATTCCGCCGTCCCACCCGCATTGAGCGGAATCGGGGAAGGTTTTCATCAAAACGATGGGGGCGAAAGTCCGCCTGCCAGAAGCATGTAGGTTTGTACACCCCATCTGTTGCGCTGGATCAGCGCCGCCATGAGTTCACCATCCGTGTCACAAAGTCGGTCACACGTACCCCCATCCCCGAAAAACACAACCGACCCCCTGGTCCCGCAGCTGGGCGCTCCGATATCAGGCCCACCCATGTTTGAGTGGGGTGTCGTTGTCAAACTTGTTACCGGACAGGACCGGAACGTTGTTACACCAGCATATGGCTGTGATGATTGTCTCCTACCACGGTTCGGTCCCGCAGGGAATGTGTGGGATTTTCAGTCTTCTCAAACCGTAGTGAACGCCGTCTCCGTGAGCACGGCAGTACAGAGGTTTGTTTGAAACTGGATGTCGAGATGTGACCTCACTCATTGAAAGAACGCGGTGACTCCTGGCCGCGAGATTCCCATGCGAACGGAGAAGGTCGTTGCGCATGGTGACCGATGACCTTCCGATGCTGGGGGAGAAGCGTCAATAGCAGTCCGATATCAGGATGCCAGCGGCAGAGGATAACGCTCACTGACTGTCATTGATGCTGATGTACAGAGGTTGAAAGGAAACATATGCCTCTCGAAGTGCTCTTGGCATCCAGACCACGGCGCTGTTTTGCACAGCATTGGGGTTCGTCCCTGGATCGACGATATAGTGCTGACACGCATTCCTGAGTCCTGACCGGTCTGACCGCTAAGACTACGATCGCTTTGGAGTACATAGCTCTCCTGGATTGGCCTGCAAGATAGGATGTCATCTAAAGTGGGTATGCATTCTACGGCTACACAGATGCAAGGTGGCGCATAAACGCTGGTAGAGGTATGCAAGTCGGACAACTAATGAGTTGCATAATCTAGTCCTCTGGGAGATCGTACCGTATAGTGATCGGGAATCGGGAAAGAATCCTAGGCCGGGTGTGTGAATCACATATTCAGTCGGCGCCCTCTGGCTTGAGTCCACCAATAGCGCACGACGGACAGGTAAACCGTAATCACAACGACTGCGAGCGCGATGACGACGCCGAAGGCAGTGAAACGATCACCATCGAGATCATTATGCGGCACTTCGCAGTTCATTGAACCCAATCCTAGGACATGATTAGACACGTATGAAGAAAAACCCATACAAGTCGACTTACCGATGACCGTCTGTACACAGAGGACACCAAGAGATACCACAGTGAGCGAAACGATGGCCTTGTCGCTACCGGACTTGGCCTTGTTCACAGACACTCGCAGTTGGGAAAGATACGTTGGGTGAGATTGACTCAACATCCGCTCATAATGGGCGAGGGACTGTTGAAGCGTCAAAATATGGTCTGTGAAGGATTATAAATGATGTTATCCTCTATACTTAGGGAACAGAAAAGACGGTTACCTTGGACGTCTCCCATGTATACGAAGATATCAACATCATCTTCTGTACCAGTCCCCAGGCTCCACTCCCCCTTCGCCAGAAGCCGCTTCTTCACTTGGGCCACCACTTCGGACTTGACGGCCAGGAAACGAGCCAATGAGGTAACGAGTCTTCGGATTCGGGCCATACGAAGGATAGTGGTAGAGGACTGGTTATAGTGAGTTGGCGAGTCGGGGTCAACGCTCTTGAAGCGAGGAATGGATGCGAACTTCTCCGCAACGATTCTCCTGGCGCGGCGAACCAACAAAGGGACGTCGGTTGGCGTCGTGAAATGGGGCTTGGGCACGATGGATTTCGTCGACGCCCTCGCAAGATCTACAAACGAGCCTTTCTCCGATAGGAGACCGACGGCCTTCTCATGTGCGAAGGCAGTACTTGAGTCTGAAGACGTCTGGTGCTCGATCTTCGAAGGAGGCTGAACGTGTTCACTAGTGCCTTGCCCGCTCGCAAAAACGAGGCGTTCGATGTCCAAGACGTCTTTCTCAATGATCTCCAGATAGGGAAAGAAGGAGTCCACGATGGAGTCCATCAAACCGTGAGCAATCCACTCTGTAGAAGTCTCAGTAACTGTTTCGAGGTATCGAGTAATTACAATTGTGATAGTACATACCGGAGGATGTGCTCGCGGAATCTCCTAACAGCATAATCCTATGGCGCACCCGGTCGATATGGTCTGCACATTATGAATGATCAAAACGATAGTCCCCATGCTATAAAACGAGAGGCCTACCATCGATGTCCGCGAAGTGGAACTGGGCGCATTCGATCAGCAGTTTACATACCCTACCATGGTCTCAAACTTACCGAACAGATACCCTCGCGAAAAACAATGAGGTACATATTGACCTCAGCCACAAAGCCCTCGTCCATGACATTCGGATCGTCTTCACTCAAGAGGTTCCGGACACGCTCCCGGGTCTTCTGGCTCTCAATTGCCCGAAAAGAGAGAAAATAATAACCTAATCTAGGAAAGAGCTCTAGCTTCTCTCTCGGATCTTGAGTCAAGATATCCTCTAATGTAAGAGGGTGTAGGTGCAAAAGCTGGTAGTGTGGTTACTGAGCATTGCAACCACATGGGAAGCGCGGGACATACCTTTCCCAGAGCGCACATATCCTCCCATGTGGGCGAAGATACGTCTAGCCACCATGCCTGAGGAGCTCGCTGTGCTTCGACGGCGACAGTGGCGGGTGTGGGAGACGGTATCACGGGTGGAGTGGTAGGAATTTGCACTGTCGGCGCCCTCTGTTTCCCTTTCCCCTCCGCTCGTGATGCTCTTGGGACTGATGATGATGCGCGGGCGGCGGCGGCAGATAGCATGTAGTCTTGGTGCATCGGTGACAAAGGTCGCGAAACAGAGGAGCTAGCGAGGACACCAGGGAGAAGGGGGTCAGCACGGGTGCGCCGCGCCTTCGCCCGTTCCTTCAAGACCGTGCTGAGTCTGGCTGTGACATCTTCGAGAGATGTAGTCCGGAGGATGGGGTCTTGTAGTGCCGCCGCCGCCGCGCGGTTAGCCCTGCGGCCGGACACGGCCTGGGACTTGATGCCAGTCTGGGGAAGCTTCGGCGCATACAGGACAAAACTGCGCGGGATGGGCCGGAGGTCCTCTCGTGCACGGATGCGCGCGGCAACCTCGCGCTCAGACCGCGCATTGTGGAGGGTGGAGATGCTGCGGGCCCGCCGTTTGCGCCGTCGCGACTTCGTGACTACGGAGGCCGAAGACGAGGACGAGGACGAGAGGCTTGAGGAAGACGTCCATGCTCGAGCCCATCTTGAGATAGCATTCTCGACACCTGCGGAGATAGCACCGAGCGGGCCACCGAAGGAACTGGAGCTAGAGCTCGAGGTGGTGGAAGTAGCGGAAGAGGACGGCGCTGGGGATGGAGATCGAGGAGGAGCAGGGGTTGGAGGCCGCGAACCTCTATAGATGTCCTGCGCCTCAGATTCGCTGTCCGAGCCGTCAGGGAGGTCTCCGGGGTGCTGAACGTGGCCATAGACCTCGGGGGGAGGGGGGAGGTAACTCCCGGCGTCGGTGTCTTGCGAGAGCATGATGAGGGGAGACATGGGCTGTTTGGGAGATGTGGAGTTGGATCGCCTGCACCAAGGCCAAGCCGCCTGGGGGGAAAGCAGCAGTGAAGAAGCTACATGGAAGTTGAACGGGTGAATGTCGTCGACGGAGGCCGTGGCGCGCAAAACTCCCCGCACATTTAAGCAAGCGCCCGAGGCGGTCTTTGCTCCTTCCTCTAACGGCTCATCGGCCATTGGACGCGAGACTGGGCGTATTCAATCGAGCAAGTGCAGTCGCGACGGGGTCAAGGGATGGACCCTTTATAACACGCGCATGGGCAATCCCAGCAAGGAACACTATGGTGCAGATGCATGAAGAACGAGGCCAGGCCGGGGCTAGATACAAGTAGCGCTACGCAGACCTGGGACGCTTCCTCGCTCCGCCCTCCTCCCCTGAGCGTGGACGCTTGCGGAGCGGCCCCCCTTGACCCACCGAACCACCTCTCGATCCCGGTGTTTGTCCCGCGACAAATGGCCGCTTCTTTTTCTCCTTTTGGCTGACCTTCTTCTGCTTCTTCTCGATCGCCTTGCGCACCGCACCTCGTCCGCCTGCCTCGGCCAGGGCGTCGTACTTCGCGCGCAGCAGCAACGCCTTCTTGTCCGCTGCACAGCAACGCGTGTCGGTTAGATTCTATGCAGCGACGCGAGGGCACGAGGGGCATCACTTACCATCTTTCATAAACCACGCTTTCTTCCCTTGTTTCTGCTTCTCTCGTTCTTCCTTCGCGACCTTGCTGAGGGCGTCCAACTCCACCTTCTCTCGCCTATCCTTATTTACCGAGCTCTCTGCACGCTTGACAGCACGCTCTAGCCGTTCGACTTCTGCTTCCCTGTCTTCCCGGAGATCGCGTGGTGAATTGGCCAGCAATTTTCGCGCACGCTTTAAATTATCTCTGAGCGTTTTAAGCTCGTCCGTGTGCATGTCGGAGAGAAAGCCATATTGAGAATGGAATCGCTTCGTATCAAATTCCCCAGTGACGTGCATGAACCGGGGATCTCTGGGAACCTAGAGAGCTCGATGAGGAACAAGTGTAGAGATAATATTGACAGATATGCTCACAAGCTTCTCTTCGACCACGAACCGTGACCGCGAAACTGGTCTCTTTGACGACATTTCCACGGGTCTGCACCATGTGTTAGATATGCACCAGAGTTGAAACTACTCCAACTCACGCATGCTTATTCTTACGTTTCGGAATGTCCTTCTTTTGCCGCTTGGGGTCCTCTTTCGCCTTGCCCTTGTCTAGCCACGAGGTGGGGGCTGAGAACGTCTCCTCGTCAGGCTCTGAGCCATCAGAGTCGACGTCTTCTTCGGAGTCCGTATCTGCCCGTACCAGAGACAAAGTCTTCTGTGCCTTCCTCAAGGCACCAAATGACAAGGAATGCAAGTCAGCCTCCTGGAAGGTGCTGTAAGTGGGTGAATCGTGCAAAAGAACGCATTCAAAACGCACCAGACGAGCATCATCCACCTCACCCAAATCGTCTTCAGGGGTTTCGTCGTCGGTATCGTCTGCAGATATTTCATCTAGCTCCTCCTCATCCACCCACTGTGCAACCCTTGGCGCGTCGGGTTCGGCGTCGTCAATGTCGTCAAACTCGTCTTCCGAGCCAGACTGGCTTTCAAGGCCGCTTTCTTGTTCAAGAGAGCCCTCTTCTTCGGATCTTGAAGGCTCATCATCTGAGCTCAAGTCGTGCAATTGCGCCTGAGGCCGTTTATGACGCGGGGGGCCAGATTTTTCGCCGCCAGGCGCGTAAGGCTTCGATGAGTTTTTCTGTTGAGGTGCATCGTGCTGAGGTGGCCTCCTAGATGCTGGACGCGGTCTGCGGGGCATAGCTGTGCGAGTGTAATGAGAGGAGGGTGAGTGTGGAGCGGGTAGACCTGGGGGTATTGAATGTTCAATGCAGCCATCTTCGAAGGCCGGAACGCCAACCGTGCAGCCGCAAGAAGACTATCTGATAAGATTTACTCTCCATCTACAGAGCTGAACGTGACCGCGTCCCACTCTCTCGACGCGCTCGCGCGGCTTGCCTTCTCTCTCTCATCACGCAAAACCCATGGGGGAGCACGTTTCTACCGTGGCTTCCGCAGCACCGACATAGTTATCGCCCCATGTATTCCTCAGGGACGAGAAGGCGCTGATTGTGCTGCCGCTGCGTCCGTCCAATGAGGACACACGCCCGAATTCGCGTCTCCAGTGCCGTTATCGACCAGTCAGGCCTAACACTCCCTCGCCACTAGAGTTCAAACGTCCGACGCCCACCACCTTCACTCGCAATCCCCACGTCCGCCGTCCTCTCCTCCACTACCGTCCCAGCCATGTCCAAAGTCGCCATCCTCCTTGGCAGCCTCCGTCGCCCCGGAATGGGCATCGGAATCGCCAGCTGGCTTACCCCACTCGTCCGCCAGGGCTTCCAGCAAGCACGCGCGGCCCCCACCCGCGGCGCGCTCGAGGTCGTCTTCGTCGACCCCATCCAGCCCCCTCTCCCGCTGGGCCCGCTCGTCGACGGCTCGCACGTCCCGGCCGACATTCGCGACCCGGCCGCGCACCCGAACCCCGCCGTGCGCGAGTGGGCGACGTTCGTCGCGTCCTGCGCCGCCTTCGTCGTCCTCTCGCCAGAGTACAACCGCACGTACCCCGGCGAGCTCAAGAACACGCTCGACCACCTCTACTGGGAGTGGCACGGCAAGCCCGTCCTCGTCGTCTCGTATGGAGCGGGAGGCGGCGGGAGCGTAGCAGAGGTGCTCAAAGGAATGCTTGGAGGGCCGTTCAAGATGAAGGTGGCAGAGAGGAGCGTGAAGATCAAGTGGCCGAGGGGATCCGAGAAGGTGCCGGTCGATGGGCCCGCTCCAGAGTGGCTACGAGCCTACGATACCCAAGTGCTGGAGGCGATTGGGGAACTCAACGATTTGATAGCCAAGTCTAAACCGTGAACGCACTCAATGTACCTAGGATTTACACTACTCCAAGCGGGAAGCTGGGCTTGAATAGACCTCCTCTTGGAATATACACAAGATGTAGATACCAATATTCGTAAATGTCATTAGATCGTGCTAGATGGACTTCCTCTCCACATCCTTCCCCTTGCCTAAAGGCAGCGAACTCCCATCAGAAGTGCTACTCTCTAGCAGCATGTACTTCCCGTTCTCCAGCCGCACATCCACCGATAAACCGCGGGAGGGGTCACCGGTCAACCAAGTGGGCTGAATGCCAAACCACACGGCCAGTCTCGAAACAAACCGCCGCTGCCGCGGTTTCTTGTCAATCACTGGGTCGTCGAGGATGCCCTCCCATCGGTAAGTTGGACGGGCGCGGATGGAGCCATCGTCGTATTCCGTTCCTCCACCCGTGCCCAACGTAGATGGTCGGGGCAGCGTCTGGAGATCTATCTCTTCCATGTCTAGCTCAGACGCATCGTCTCCCAGATGGAAGATTGTGGCCTGCGAGATACAATAAATATGGGGTACGCCAGATGCAAGGCGTAATGAATACGTACCGCGCCTGAACCATGGTACACAACGTCGTTCATCCTGAGATACATCTTGTTTAGGAGCCCAGCATGGAAGAAGTCGAAGAATTTCGGCTTCTTGTGTAGGAGACCGCGTTGCGTCAAGAAGTTCTCCAAAGCAGCTCTTGGGAGAGGCGTGTATGCGATGGACGTAGGATAATGGGGATTGAAATCGGACTCATACTGGCGCAGCCCACTATAAGTGTCCGAGTTTCGCCGCCATAGGTCATCCTGGTGGAGAACGGGTGTCAATGCAGTTCAGACAAGAACATAGCTTTTAACTCACCCAAAAAATATACCACCATGTCGCTAGTTCGGAGGTCGTCACAGCGAACCAACGGTCGTACGTGATATCCAGGATATCGACAC
Source organism: Porogramme epimiltina (assembly GCA_900155495.1). Lineage (NCBI taxonomy): Eukaryota > Fungi > Basidiomycota > Agaricomycetes > Polyporales > Polyporaceae > Porogramme > Porogramme epimiltina. The sequence goes on along the minus strand of FTLJ01000078.1, from coordinate 115,275 downwards.
TGTTGGTCATGAGTTGCCGGACCCGTGCATCATGTTCCAAGTGGACCGCGCTCCGGGAGACTCCCGGAGATTCCCTCGGCTGGCTGTAGACATGGGTGAGGAAGCGGTACGAAAGTGTTTTCATCTTCCATTCTGCTTCCTTGCGGAAATGTTTCCGGTAGTTGTGCAACACGGCCTCGATGTAGGACAAGCGACTGGGAACAAGATGTTCGTTCAACGCGAGGAAGTGTGCGAGGAGCTTGTTCAGGTCATAGTCGTCGGTGAGCCCAATGACGGCCCCAGTGACCGTGACGTCCTTCGCGTAGGTAAGCCGCACATCAAAGCCGCTTCCTAAGTCGACCCCTTCCCATTCGATATGCCCGCTTCGTTCAATTTGAAACTTGCACACCTGGTAGTGGAACGACGTTTCCGCTGCATATCGCTCCCCACAACAGCAGAACGTCTCGCGTGTGCCTACGTCCTGCATGTATATCAAGTTCAAGGCCTGCTCAGACCATGAAGAGGACACCGGGACGAACCTGGATATGATCGTAAGGCCATCGCACAATTTGGCCATCCAGGGCTCTCAACGCAAGACGGAGTTGGCGTTTGCGCACGATTTCCTCGCTGGAGTTCTGACGAACGTATCTCTCCAAATTCTTGACTTCCGACAGGACTACCTGAGGGCCATTATCGTATTGTAGAACCTAATGGGAGTCAGAAATCCTCGCATCCAGGGTAATGGGCACTATACGTACAAGTGTTGGTGGAAAGGGAACCCACCACCCATTGCCAAAGAACCGTGTGCAACCTCTTGGAGCGGTACCCTCGGGCTTCCAGTAACAGTCCGGTCCAACGAAATGAGCTTGAATCGTATCCTCTAGGCGTTGGAACCACTCGTAGTCAGGGCCTGCCACGAGCTTGATACCCCTGTTGTATGCTACGGATCCAACCTCACGAAGGATCTACGTCACGGATACAATATGTTAGAATATAATTTACGACTATAGTAGTGAAGATATTCTCACCTTTAGATTCTCGACGTGTCTTTCTGCGGGAGAGCCTTTGAAGTTCAGAAGGTATGGTGGGTATTCTCCGTTAGCAGCCTGTTTGTACTCCATCTTCTGTCCCTCAGGAATATGGCAATGCTCGTCGGTGAGCAACAAAGTAGTGACAGCCTCTTGCCATATCCGCCGCTTAGCGTGTGGCGAATTTGAAGACAGGTCAACCCTAAACGCCGTCAGATGCATGTAAAACAAGTGAAGTGCCAGCATACCTTGGAGAAAAGATGTCGATGCCTGTGCTCTCATTAGATCATGAACGAATCCTATTCGGGGGAAAACTCACTGAAATCGACGCGGCGCATAAGTCCTGCAAGCAAATATAAGCGACACCTCGTTTGCTTTCTACATCACACCTACGTTTGACCCATCGACGAACGCGAGACATGTTGATGAACGTGAAGTCTGGTGGTAGGAGTCAATACATCATAGGACTCCCACGAACGGCAGAAATACTCACAGAAGCTGAGACCATAAGTTATCACATAGATTCTACGAAACGGCGTGTAAGCTTCCCGCAACCTACACCAGAAGGGAAACTACATACACGTAGAGGACTGGTCCATCGAGGATATCTTGTCCGGGTATATTGAGGGCGACAGCGAGTGAGACGGCAGACGTGAGGACGTAGTTGAGTCGAGAGAACCACTCGCTTGCATTGTTGACAGGGTCCGTAAAAGGCGTGTATACGCATTGTAGGATAAAGAACACTAGCATAGCAACCACTAGGAGTACTTGTCGAGAGACGTTGACTTTATCGCGGTCTGCGTTCCGGAATATGCAGTTGTCCGGACTGATCACCGCCGTGAGGAGAAGGGTCGTGAGTTTGGCAAAAAGATATGTCGATTCGTATATGGCCCAGCCCCTTCGGAAGCCTTGCATGCCCGTCAACTACCATGGACTGTTCTATAGGAAGAAGATACACTGACCGCCATAGAGGAAAGAAAGAGGATTGGTATCCCTCCCCAGGATCCGCTGGTATTCACGATCCATGTCACTTTGGCTGCGAAGAGCACCAAGTTCCGTATATCGATCTACCTTCGGCGCGACACGGCGGATTGTGCGGCGGAGGTGGATAGGGTACCAGATTGTTAGCTGCATATCAACGTCAGTATAGAAAGTCACAACGCAAGGGAGACAACACACCCCGAAAAAACACAAAACGGCGATGATGAAGACAGCAGGTGCGTAGTTGATCTCGTTACGCCGCATTGTCGTAGTGTAGCAGAAGTCCAGCGGATCCCGGAACTCATCTGAGGGCCCCAACGGTTCAACTTGAGGCGGAAATGTCGTTGCATTGGTGTACGGGTTTGGTATCGCCCATAAATCGTCGGACCAAATGAGCACGTGAACGGCCATAGTACTCAGTGGGAGGTAGATGACACTCAGAGTGAAGCTGGTTAGAAGTATAGCCCAAGTGTGCTTCATGTAATTGGTCGACTGTAGCCCTTCCGGGATGATCACAGAACAACATGCAGCGGTCATCTTCATGAAAAAATAGAGGAGCACTCCAGCAACAGCCATGAAGGACACGAGAAGGATGAGTGACTGAACAAGCCCAGAAGCAAAATTGAATGCTAGGACATTGGGTCTGTGGGTTACATTAGCACGGAGATGGTGTCGAAGCGGTTGACAAGTACAACTCACACAGTCTTTAGGAAGAACGTCCGGACATGATCCTCTGGTCTCGCCGAGTGCGAGACTGGCGCGAGTCAAAATAATGAACTAAATAATGCTTGTCAAATACTCACAGAAGGTGCTCAGCAGGAGTGCAAATATTTGGAGCGTGTCAACCAAGCCTTGCACACTATAAAACGACGCAATAGCACTTGAACCCTGAAATTAAATTGAAGACAGATTCAAATGGCTACTTCGCTGGATACGCACCGTGATCCCTAGTGCGACGTTTAAAAGAGCACCAAAGATTGTGTTCCGGCTTCTCCAGGCAGGGGGGATAGTCGCATTGTTCTCGAGGTCCGCTAGTGTAGCATTCTTCAAGCGATCCATAGGTGGAAACTGAGAGACGGCGGGGGCCTTCCCCTTCCCCTTCCCTTGCTCAACGACGTCATAGCTAGGGAATCTTGGGGTCTCAAGGGTAGAGATGTACTCGTCCAACTTGGGTAAGGATACCGGGGCGGCGTCGCGAGCAATGAGCTGAGCCAGTGGTATTGGTGTATGCGGGCCTAAGGGCCGAGAGGTTGGTGCGAGGGTGATTGTAGAGGGGGAACGAGGACCATTGGATGCGAGTGTAGCCGTGTCCCCACGAGAGGAGGATGGGCGTAAGGTCTGCGAACCTGTCGAACTTCCTGGTAGCAAGGCCTTGAGCTCGATATCAGCATCCTCATAGTCTTCGCCCGCTTTCCTTGCCCAACCAGAACCATACGGTCGCGAGCTCCCACGGCTGAAGATGCTTCGCTCTCGTCCCGAGACGGTGAGGAGCTCATCAGTGACATCCGCATCCTCCAATTCTCGTCCCCCGCCGCCTAAATCACTGTCGGCAGAAAATGGAACGTATGTCGCTGAGGTATCATCGGAAGCTGGGGGATCCGACAAAATTGGGTCATCTTCCTGGTCCGCTGTGCTAGGTTCTCGGCGGCGAAGAAGAGGATGAGCGACAAACCGGGCCGGCGACGGGGAGGGAATGTCAAGAGTAGCTTGTACCCGAGTAGGTTGAGACGTAGTGAGTGAAGGGAGATCGGGCGGTGACACTCTAGGGCTTTGGTTGTCCTGTGGCCGAGAGGAGACAGATGGGGAAGAGACCTTAGACTCATAGATGCCGACCAAGTCCTTGACGGCCATCCTTGAGCTGGTTAGGTTGCGGGGCCAGTGATGGTCCGGGGTATAAGGAGAGTCCTCAAGAGGGCATCCCTGGGACGAGAGCGGTGGGTGAGAACGTTGCGGACGCAGACGTCACGGAGCGGGGGTGGCCTCACTAGTCGGTGTGGGATCCGACGCGACGCGAAGCGGGGAGCCCATCGCGACCACGTGCTTCGGCCGCCTACTCACCCAGAAATGGACATACTCGGATGAACGTCGACATGCGTCAGGGTGTGTGAAGGTCATGCCCTCCATGCCTGTACATGTACATTTCCCCCTTGACGTTCTCATACAAAAAACCTACAATCGGTCGTACACATAGGCAACAACTTATTTCTTAATTAACTCCTGCACCACCGCCCCGACACTACTTTCGGACACCACCTTCCCCAGCCATCCACTAACGTAGGCTGAATGGGCTTCGTTCTGTGCCTGCTGGTCTCCCTGGTCGCCATGCTTCAGGTGTTTGATCGCTTCGACAGCCTTGTGAACGAAGTCGTGCGAATGGTGTGTGGTGCTCGCAACCTTGGCTTGGACCTTGAATGCGGATGTGGCTGCCAGGCGGCCTGCCCATGCTTCTTTCGTGTTCTCTTCCCAAGGAAGTAGCGTGTGAAGAAGCTCTGGATGTTCTTCAAGCACTTGGCTCAGTTCCGGGATGGGGTTGGCCTGGTGCAGCACCGAAGGATGTATGACTTCGTGTGTGATATCGTTTGTGGATGTCGGCAGAGTGCGTTGCTGTACCTTGGCGACGGAATAAATTCCAGTGAGGGGACTCAACAGCGTTTCAGTCACATATCTTCGTATTACCCCACGTGCAACTCACTTGTGGGGGGGCAGAGAGCCCCAAGATGCGCTGGGCTTAGGAAGCGACGAAAGGTAGCCGTAGTCAAGGGACAAAGCATCCCCGATGTTCGCCTAAGAATAGAGGTGTAAATTCGTCAACATAATACCGTGTAGTAGCTCCGGCGCACGTACAACCATCCAACCCAAGGTGATATCTGAGAGATCATGCTGTTGGAATCCGCCTCCGACCTATGCGTCACATCAGCGTCAGACCCTTGCTGCGTGCTCTACGGAAGACCTACGTCACAGTGGGAGCCTGTTTCGTTAGATCTTAGTGATTATATCGTCCCTCGGGTAATGAGTTTGACGTACCAGTAAACCAACACTAATTAACAATTAGTCTCGTGGGGCGAAATAGGGAAAGAAATACTTACCTGTTTGAGCACTTGTCCTTTTTGCCGGCCACCGTCCGTCTGCTCGAACTTCGCGCACACCTGTGCATTCGAGATATCAGCGACACTCATCACACTGGATATCAATTCTTACAAAATCTGCTCGGGGTTCATTGATTGCGAGAGCCTGGTATGCGCGGGCGACGTGCTCTCCCAAAAGCTTGTCCGGGAAGCCAAACACTGATTTAAGCTTGTTGCTGCGGAAGGATAATTCCTCTGGCAGCCCGACAGAGCCCACCGTATCGAAAACACCGACCACCCTGTTGGTCCACCGTCAGCAGCGGTTTGGTTCACAATGTATTAAAGGATTACTTCACAGAGAAGCCGCCAGGTCCAAAATCGGTCCGTTTCTTGCCATGAGCTTCGGAACTCGTCCACGGCCCAAGCTTTTCATCGAGCTGTCGAATCTCTAGCGATGCACTATGAATGATCTGTATTATAATGTCCAACGTGGGTGTACCTACCGTCGGGATCTTGAGATTTGCCGCGCTTCTGGTAGTCAACGAAAATGGTCGCAAAATGGTCCATCTGTGTCCGATCCAGTACACCAATAGCACCCTTTAAGTTGACCAGGATCAGCAAGTGCATATAAGGGAGATATATTCAGCGCTCACTATGAACATGGCAACCATGCGAGCCGTGTATGCACCCTGCGAGAGCTCAGCAAAAAGAGGTCACAAAAGGGCTCGAGGACATACCCTAGAGAAACCAAACAAGAATATCTACTCCTGCTTCAGCATATAAACAACGGATATTGAAAGAGAACACACTTCGTCTCCAGGGCGGTAGTTGCTGAGGAGTGTGCGTGAATACTCAACTCAAAAGAGAGATGAGCATCACATACTGAGCGATGAACCCATAGGCGTCCTCGACCTTGCTGGCTGAATATTGGAGTTAATTCAGATATCTACATCCCGCAAAATTACGATTTCCTCTTACCTAAGGTCGCTCCAGTGACACCTACAGGTGGGGTAAATGTCAATAAGCAAACATGCGCCAGCAGTCAAGTACCGTTCTCACCGTCGACAATCTTGTCGTACAAGTTGTCAGTGCCAATACCAGATTGATAGAAGACGACTTGGTGAATCGGAGGTTGCCTAGTAGATCGATGAGCGAACTGAAGTCGGTGCGAATAATGGGCGACTTACGCTCGTTCATCCACATGATTCACAGCTCGAGCCAGACGCTATGCAGTTCATGAGCCCTTGCGGAGGATCGGACAACGACTCTTTACATACAAGAATGTTTGTGTACTTCCAGTTCTGCCTATCGTCGAGACCATCCTGCCAAGTCCTACGACAAATGTTATTGAGACGTTTGATCATCGAGATTGTGATTAGGTGAGCTCACCCGTCGCAGCAAACGATAATCCGCTTGTGGCTCCCACTGAGACCCGGGGAAGCCGCTAGAGGTTCGCTATAGGTGGAGGCCATGGTCGGTGGAAGAGAACGGTGCCGGTGAGAAACACGAAGGTGCCGTGGTGGTCACGACGCCGGGGACGAATAGCGCCATTTATAGCTCGATGCAGGACCACAGCCATTCGGAGTGCACTCGAGGAACTGATCCGGTCGGCGGGGACGTTAACAAATGTCCGGAATAGATATCACGATCAGAAGCGTACCTGCCCGAGCACTGACGCCGTGAGCTCACAGCCTAGCCAGAAATCGCCAGCCACAACCAATACATACTCATCCGCAAGGCCCTCAGTGAACGCACGTGCACGGTGCTCAAGGCCCTCTATACCTGGAAATTCCAGCTCGGTGGTTCCACGAAGCTCGGGAAGGACATTTGATCTGGAAGTCCTCCCACACGGCGATGTCCAATAATAGCAAGCACAAGATTCCTGAATAAGAAGTCCATCCACTCCGTATTACGCCTACAGGCCGAACGATGCTACTTCCCTACACGCATCTCGGCAGCCGCGAATTCATCCAATGCTCGCCGGAATTCTACTTCCTCGATGTGAGGTAGGGAGGATTCTCGAGAGCCCCAGCTCCACCTAGGCTTGGCCACGGCATACGGTTCCCAGCTGTGGATGTCTATGAGGGACAAAAATAGAAGCCAGGTAACTGCCCAAACTTACTATATCTCCGTCAGCCGCATTTGCCACGGTGGAAAGCCGTGAAGCTCCACTGGTGAGCGCAGCTGTCCAACGGGGGGCTTCCGGTGGACGATCATCAGATCCGGAGATGGGAAGCCATACTCGCCTGCAATGCGCTCACATTAGTCTTACACTGTTCAAACCTTCGGCATGAAAAACAAACCTTCTAGTAAAGCATTTAACTCCTGTATGGAGGGCCCAATAGTAATGCGAGGGGCAGCGCCATTAGAGCTAGAGTCACTCAGCTCGCTAAGAAGCGTTGTGGCTGCAGCAGCAAGAGCAGGTTTGCCTGACTTGAAAGAAACGATATGAAGAGTGAATGGGGGCTCTTCGGGCTTCTCGGAGTTTCCTTGAAAGGGCTCAGGCTAGGAAATGCCTACACGGGTATGGGCGGCTTACGAGGGACACGTCGACGCTTGACGTTGGTTCTGCTGACACTTGCCCTCCGTTTTGATTTAGGCGGAGAATTAGTGGGTATCCGTAATGTTGTGACACTTAGTTTGGGCACGGGAGGCGATGCGTGAGGGGAGAGGGGTCTAGAGTCCGCGTCGTCCGAAGGTGGGGGTGTGAGGGGATACTGAATTTCGCATTCGGTGGAGGAGTCGCTAGTATCATTTCCTTCGGCTGGCGGCAACAGCCGTTCACGAATGTCTAGTGAGCAATTCGCAAGTACGCCTATGTAGACGACTCTGGTAAGCAATCGAACCTCTGGAAAGAGAAAGCGGACGCACCTTCCCGATCGTACACTGTCAACCGACGAATTCCTACTGCCCTACACCACTCCGCGCAACGGTCGACGGTATTAAGCATGTACTTTTCAGCCGCTTCTTCATCCTTTATAGAATCTTCCACCAAGGCCAAAGCAAGATGGGAGGGGAGCTTGGAACGTAGCGCGGCCAGAGGCAAGGGTGACCCGCGGTATCGGAAGCCCAGCGACTTGAATACAAGGATAAGGTGGTACAAGGAATGAAGAACAGCGAGTGTGAAGGTGGCCAGCCAGGACATTGCGGTCACCGCGTCTTGCACGCCTCGCGACGTGTCCGCTACCAAAAAGCGCGTAAAGGCGATACAAGAGGGGGGTATGGATGGAGAGAAAGAGATGAGGAAGCGAATTTCGGATGCGGCGTCCAGGGCTGCTGCGACCATGTCGGAGATCACGTGAAACACAGGTTCACGACGGCTACGTGTCTCGATCGAGTTCGTACATCGGGCATGCCGTCCAAATCGGTCTGGACCAAATCGAGGGCTGCGGACGGTGACGGCGACGCACAGGTTTGTGAGAAAGGCTGGATAGTCGTGCTAGAGATATTGGGAGTCTGTCCAAAAGAGTACTCGTGATGGTACAAGTGTATAGTAGTATACAAGCTCAGCCTCCATCCTCATTACAGAATAGTGACCTCGTCTATGCCCTTCTTGACCTTCAGGAGGATACTTGTCTTCCAGTTGTCCAACTTTGTCACTTGATCGAACTCGAATACAGCGCCAGTAAAAGTCTCGAGATCTCCACCCTCAATAGCATCGCAGAGGATATTTACGAACTTCGCCTCCCTGGTAGAGGGGAAGGTGGTGTCTAGTGAGCCATACTTCGACAAGTTCCGCTTCGCCGTAACAACATCCTAGATGTAATGGTTAATAGGGGCGATCAGGAATCAAGACCGGAAGACGTACATGCATAGCGAGAGCGCACAAGCTCGCTCGCAGCCAGTACTCCTTCACACTGTACTTCGTGAGAGCTGACGACAATGATCCATTCGCAACCTGTTCATAGAGGGCGATAGCTTGTGGGTAATCCTCTAGCTCGGCGTGGAGATCCGCAGCGTCCTTGTAGCAGGCGTTCGCCGTCCTAGAAGGATCCTTTAACGACCGCTGTTCGTCATGAAGAACTAGACGTACGCAGTAGCATCTTCTTGGGAATACCACTCTGCGGCGCGCTCAAAGCTCTCGCATGCCTTGCGCAAGTCGTTGAGTTCCTGAAGGTAAATCTGGCCGATCTCCTTCTCGCGGTCGGCTGCTTGCCTGAACCGCCCCGCCTTGCATAGGAAGGTGATAGTCTGAGACAATGCCTGGACTCCGACTAGGTGATAGTTCCACTATTAGACAGATGGGTGTGGAGGTGTCTTTAGAAAGAGGACGTACGAGCGGGATCAACACGCTTGTACGCCTTAGCAGCGTTCCACCAGGCGTTAGCCGCCTCATTTCCCTCGTTACCCTTCTCCCTACATTCAGCCTCGCGCGCATGGGCATCACCCGCCTCCTTGAACTGCTTGTCGATCTTGAACGCATTGGCTGCTTGCTGATAGAGATCTCCGGCCTCCTCGTATTTAGTGGATGCTGACGAGAACCAGCCGGTGGAGGAGTTGGCCTTCTTGTCGGCCTTCTCGAGCAGAGTCTGACCCTGAGACTTCGCAGGCATGATAGGAGTGTATACAAAGGGGAAGAAGGTGTTGTTGCGGTAGGGCGGTGTCCGAGACGTACAGCGGGCGATATGTAGAGTGATGGAGGGCGCTGCGCTCGGCGATGAGGGACAAGGAACAACAGGGCTCCGAGTCCAAGTGCATCATCGACACCGCGTCGCACGTGGTCACCGCGCCCTTCGTGAGATCAAGATTCGTCTCCGCCACAGCGCGTACTGCGCCCCGCGCCCTTATATACCCTCTAAGTGGTGCGGTCTTCCTCACCCCTTCACTCCATCCCATCATGTCCGACCTACCTGTAGACGCCATCCAGTCCCTGGCCGACCAGCACCCCAAGCCTCCTAACGTCCTTTTCCAGTATGGAACCGCAGGCTTCAGGACACTGTAAGTACTCTTCAGGCCCTTCCATGCCATAGATGCTAATATTGATATGTCCTGTCCTAGGGGAAGTGCCCTGGACCCTGTTATGTTCCGCGTTGGCCTCCTTGCGGCTTTGAGGAGCAAGAAGTTGGATGGCAAGACGATTGGCGTTATGGTTACGGCATCTCATAACCCAGAGCCTGTGTGTACGCTTGTGGAGATCTACTTACGAAGATCTAAACGACTTTCCTAGGACAACGGCGTTAAACTTGTCGACCCGCGAGGCGAGATGCTTGAGGCATCCTGGGAGACCCATGCCACCACTCTGGCCAATGCGCCCACCACGAAAGCCCTCATTGAAGCATTGAAGGGCCTAGTTACGGACCTTAGGATTGACTTGTCCAAGCCGGCAAGAGTTGTGTATGCAAGGGACACACGCCCATCCGGGCCTGCGTTGATCGCTTCACTTGAGGACGGGTTCAAGGCCATGGGCGTCGAGGCTCGTGATGCCGGCGTTACCACTACGCCTGTGCTTCACTATCTCGTCAAGGCTATCAACACGAAGGGAACCAAAGACTCGTACGGCGATGACTCCGAAGAGGGATACTTGCAAAAGCTCAGCGGAGCCTTCAAGAAATTGGTGGTGAGTCGCAATGTGCGTCTCCGACCAGGGGCTCTAGTAACACGCGTCCTAGACCGGCAAACCTGCCCTTCCTCCTCTTGTTATAGACTGCGCCAATGGTGTGGGCGCAATTGTAGGAGAAAAGCTTGTCGCGCTCCTCGGCGAATCGTTACCAATCGTCCTCCAAAACACTGCGATCGACACCCTTGGAGCTCTCAACCACGCGTGTGGTGCCGACTTCGTCAAGACATCTCAAAAGCTACCCCCTTCGCTCGCTTCCGTTCTCAAACCGGGTCAACGAGCTTGCAGCTTGGATGGCGATGCCGACCGTCTCATTTACTACTACCTGGACGACCATAGTCATTTCCACATGCTCGACGGCGACAAGATCGCTGCCCTCGTGGCAGCTTTCATCGTGGATCTCACCAAGACAGCGGGTTTAGAGGGCCAGATTCACGTGGGCATCGTGCAGACTGCATATGCTAACGGTGGCTCGACTAAATACCTCTCAGAGGTGCGTCGGTTGTTGTGCCTGCTGAGACACACCAGATTGACATGGAGCGCACAGCGTCTTCCCGTGAAATGTGTGCCGACAGGTGTCAAGCACTTGCATCACGCTGCGGAACGCTACGACATTGGTGTTTACTTCGAGGCCAATGGGCACGGCACGGTTTTGTTCTCCCCGGAGACGCTGGAGAAGCTTTCGACGCACCAGCCCTCCACCCCCGCCCAATCAACCGCGCTGAACCACCTTATCAACCTCACGAATGTCATCAATCAGACCGTTGGCGATGCGCTCTCAGACATGCTCCTTGTGGAGACCGTGTTAGCCCACAAATCGTACAGCGGTCTGGAGTGGGACTCGCTCTACGTAGACCTTCCGAACCGCCTTGTAAAGGTCGTCGTCGCCGATCGCAACATCTTCAAGACCACGGACGCGGAGCGCCGGCTGACCAGCCCTCCGGGGCTTCAGGGCAAGATCGACGACCTCGTGCGGCGTTACCAGGGAGGCCGGTCATTCGTACGGCCGAGTGGGACGGAGGATGTCGTCCGTGTGTACGCGGAGGCATCTGTTAGGAGCCAGGCCGACGGTGAGTTTCATATGTCTCATAATTCTCAGCTATGCTGATTCGTCCATGTTCCCGCTGGCGATGTTTCGCAGACCTCGCGTTCCGGGTGGCGGGGCTTGTCTATGATGAGGTCGGCGGCGATTCGGCGAGGCGTCCGTCCGATTTCTTGTAGCGCTCTTGACTAGTCTGAGAAGGATAGTGAATTGGAAGAAGTGTACACGTGTATTCTACCCAGTGCAATGGCATGGAAATCGCTTGGAGTTATGCACAAAACTCGCGTGAGGTCATTGGAAGGTGATGTGTCGAGTCTGACTCTTCGGCATGTGCCGATGGCCCAGTGAGCGCCGCGGAGGATCTGAAGCGGAAGGCACTGGAGCCCATAAATGAGCCGCGATGTCGCCATGTTCCACCTCCGCTGCCTCACTCCGTGTACTCCCCGGATCCCCACCGCTGTGTGCCGAAACATCCCGACTTCAACCCCCACCACCACGACGCTATGTGCCGATTCGTGATTTACAAGGGCACCGAGCCCGTGCAGCTCTCGCACCTCCTCACCCGACCCTGCCACTCGATCATCAACCAGGCCTTCGACTCGAGGTTACGTTTGGACCACCGGAGGCCCATCAACGGAGACGGATTTGGTGTAGGTGAGTACTCCGATGTCAAGACGAGCGCACGGCAGGTACCAATCGCCTCCCTCAGGCTGGTATGACTCTGTCTACGACGAAGAGCTCGGAACGGAGCCTTGCATTTTCACCTCAGTGACTCCGGTATGTTTCCGCGCGCGCATTATATGTTACCTGCGGGTTTATCGTACATTCTATAGGCTTGGAATAACGTAAATCTCCTCCGGCTGGCCGAGAAGACCAAGTCCCCGTTGGTCTTGTGAGCACACCCCCCAAGGCCGCCATTAACTCCCCCGTTTTGATGTCTTTGGTTGCAGTGCCCATGTTCGTGCTACGACTGCTGGGACATTAAGTCTGGACAACTGTCACCCATGGTCATACGGCAAGCTGATGGTGAGCTAAATGTAGTTCTCCCATGTGTGTGCTAACTGTAGCGCGTACAGTTCATGCACAACGGCGGAATTGCGGACTTTCATAAGATCAAGCGGAAACTACAGATGAGCCTACCTGATGAACTGTTCAATAAGGTCCAAGGCAATACAGGTGAGTCCACTGCATACCTTTCACGAATACGAGCTAAGTGAGACAGATTCCGAGTGGTCATTTGCGTTGCTTCTCTCGAAGGTGAGAGTGCTCAGTGTATATCCTCGCCTCCCGGGGTCTAAGCATATCTGACCCGGAGTTGTGCAGATGCCGGACCCCAAGGCAAAGACTTTCACCCCAGCGGTCATCCAGCGTGCTATGCTTGACACTATCGCACACATCAATACTCTCTTAGAGGAAGAGGGTATAACCGAGGTATTTTGCCGTTCCCTTATTGCCCGTCACCTCGTATCCTGATTCTTGCGAAGCCGAGCCTTATGAACTTTTGCGTTACCGACGGGGAAACTGTCGTCGCAACACGCTACATTTCATCTCGCACGGATGAAGCGGCCTCGCTAGTACGTCAACCACCATTTGTAGTGCATGGACCTCTCATTCAACATGTCAAAGTGGTTCTCTTCGGGAAGCACGTTCAACGAGTATGCCGAGGGTGGCCACTACAAGATGTCCAAGACGGATAAGCGCGAGAATATCATTTTGGTGAGGCCTCCGACGTTACGTTGTGTTCCAGTCATTCAATGTCGTCATGACACAGATCGCGAGCGAGCCACTTACGTTTGAGAAAGGTCTGTAACTTGTCATAACTTGAATGCCGTTGTCTCACCGTGTACCGCAGCGGACTGGATGGAAATCCGGACCAATCACATGGTGGTCATCACCCCGAAGATGAACTTACTACAGATTCCTATTGTCGACAAGTTCTACGTACCTCCATCGGACACTACTTCGCCCGCGAGAGGCATTGAGTTTGCCGCAGCGAAGGGATTCCTGAGCCCAAGGCGACCTAATTTCCCTCGTCCATTAGACTCGGTTCAGAACCGCTCTCTGTGATTGATTCCTCGCTTCGGGCTTTCTTTCCTACTACTCTGGCATTTTGGATGTATCTTATAATATGTATCTTACTGTAATCCACTATTCATTTTTGAGGCGCCATCTCGTAAAATCAATGCACGATTAAGTATGGAAGGCATTGCGGCTGAGGCCGCCAAGAGCGCAGTGCACGGTGCACGTGTTGATAGTGCGCGCGCGAGGCGGTCTCCGCGTCTTTGCTCTTTACGCCATCGTCGGCGGTCCTCCCCTGGCCACAAGCTCTCCCGTATCGCCCATCTGGTGGTACCGGTCAGCTATGGCTCCCTGGTTTCTCTGGCATGCGGTGTCCAGCACAGCGCGGTGAGTGCATCGCGCCCCTCCCCGACGGCTCACGCGACGCGGACTCTAACCTCCTCCTTGTACGCAGGCTCTCCACCGTATCCCAGATCCTGATATACCTCCCCCTCACGCTCTCGACGCTCTCCAAGTCCGCCTTCCTTCTCCTCTCATTCCTCCTATTCCTCCATTCCCTCATTCATGGCACGCTCGTCCTCTTCTGGGGCTCGCCCGCACTCAGCATCCTTCAGGTGCCAATGCACCCGTTCCTCCTCCTCGTCTGCTTCAACGTCTTCTCCGAGTCTGTCAGCCCGTGGCTCACCACAACAGCGTCGTGGTGGGGCACGTTCCTGCAGTGGTCAAGCCCCGGGTTCATCGTTCTGGAGGGAATGTCGAGCCTTCTTGTCGCGCAGCGTCTCGGTCAGGTTGGGAAGGAGCTTGTCGATGAAGGAGAAGGATACCAATTTGGGTTGCTCGTCGGTGCAGCTGCGGCGTATGTCGCGTCGGCGTGGTGGATTGTTGTTGTGAGTACTTTTCCAAGCGGCGTGCCTCTGCGACGCGTGCTCACAGTTTTTGTCTCGCATAGTCTTATCCTACGGCGGCGGACTCCCCACTCTCCTCGACGCTGCTCGGTGTCGCGCTGACTACACTGATCTTCCTGACGTTTATCGGGTTTGCCCTTCGCCGCACGAACGTGATCGAGACGAGTTGCATGGCTCTCGTCGTTGCCTACAACGTTTGGCTGTGCGGCGTGGATGACGCTCTCGTCATGGATTCAGCCCTCTCCTAGTATGTTCTCCTCTTGCAACTGGGTTTCAGTCTCTCACGACGTGTTTTAGCACCCCTCTGCTGTCGAACATCCTCCCCCACCTGCAGACCCTGGTGAACTTTGTGTCGAACACGTTGCCCAAGCCGGTGCTGTTCGCGCTCGTCTACCGGCTCATCGTGCTTCACTTTGCCTCGCGGATCCTTCCCAACATAGGCGCTGACAGCTGGGAAGACGAGGGTGGCGTCGACAATGGCTGGGAAGGCCGGCCGGTGCGTCTCTCGCGTCATCCACGCCGCAAGGATGCTCACTACTCGGATCAGACGTCCAAGTTGACGTATCTCCTCCTCACCTACCGGCAATCCATCTTTGTCACCGTCTATTCTCACCTGCTCAGTGAGTTCCGAGTACATCTAGCATCTCCAGCGTCTGACACGTCCCTGGCCAGTGCTCGACCACTCCTCTCAGGTCTGGTGGAGGTGGATGAATATCTTCTTCACCCTCATTATATGGTCTATCGAGCTCCTCGTGAGCAACGACGACGACATCGTGACAAAGAAATGGAAGGTGGACTGATCCCACGGGGGTTGTCGTAAGTGCCTCAGAAGTCGAGTGTACAAGCTCGTAGGAACTGATGAACCGGCAGCCGTACACGGTTTTCCAATACACTCCCCAACATCCCCGCCCTCGTGGTCAATGTCCAGCATTCGCCTTCCATTCAGCATCCTCCTCCCGCTCCCCCTCGTAGAATTCCCGCTTCCAGATCTGCGCCTTCAGCTTCACCTCCTCCAGGATCTGCTCGCACGCCATGAAAGCCTCCTTCCGGTGGGGAGAAGACACCGCGATCACGATCGAGGGCTCGCCCACAGGGACCGTCCCTAATCGATGATGGACGGCGGAGCGGATCAACGAGTGGGCAGGTGTATCAGCGGACGTGGGCTGGTGGTCTGAGCGCGAATGCGCGACGTGGGCGGCGTGGAGGATGTTTGCCATGGTCTTTATGGCGAGTTTGCTGTAAGCCTGGTAGTCTAGTCTAGTGACGACTCTGCCTGTCGCCATCGGGTGTGAATGTCGTAGTCGCACGCGAGCAATGCGGAATCTGCCTTGCCTTTGAACGAGTTGCGTGTGGTCCCGATGAATACCGCCGTAGCCCCCGCGCCATCGTCCCCGACGGATTGTATGATCTTTTGGACGTCGAGAGGCTGGTATGTCAACACGCACGTCCCCTCCGGGACGTCGAGTCGCGCCTCGATCGACGCAGCCGGCGAAGATGAAGCGGCGGCCATTCGAGGCACAAGTGGCTGTCAATGCGCGTGCACAAGCGATAGCCTCCAGGCCAATCTCGGTCGTGGTCCGCGGCGGAGCCTGCCCGCAACGTCCAGGACGCCACAGCTGCCGGACGCCGGGCCGGATGCTAAGGAGGAGGGAGACCTTGACTCGGGCGGGTGCGTCATGGGTTCGCCCTCCCCACTGCCAGTACCGGACTGCCAGTGATGTCTTTCCTCCAGCGACGCGCCGCTCCTCTCCTCAGACCCACCACCGCGGCCCTCAGATGCAAGCGGCCCATCGCGTCGCTCGCCGCCGCGCTCAAGGAGCACGCCCCCATTGACGTCCACCCCGAGGTCCAGGAGGCTCTCGCCCATGGTCGCCCCGTCGTCGCGCTCGAGACGACAATCGTCACGCATGGAATGCCGTACCCCGCCAACCGCGAGACGGCGCTGTCTGTCGAGAGCAACGTCCGCAAGGCTGGCGCTGTCCCCGCCACCATCGGTCTCATTGAAGGCCGGGTCAAGATCGGCCTAGAGCCTCATGAGCTCGAACGCCTCGCGGACGTGGCAAAGAACCCTACCGCTGTGAAGCTGTCGCGCAGGGACCTCGGCGCAGCTATTGCTACCAAGCGGGATGGAGTGAGTAGAACCAATTCGTGTGTTTACGCTGAGGAGATGTACCCACGAGCGTTCCTACCAGGGGACTACTTGCAGCACTACCCTCATACTCGCTGCTCTAGCCGGTATCAAGGTGAGTACCATAGAAACACCAGCAATAGTCCTTCGTTTTCAAAACTATGCAGGTGTTCTCTACTGGAGGGTAAATATTATGGATTGCCCATTCCATATTACTCCCACCTGAACCGTCATTTAGGCTTGGAGGGGTACACCGTGGTGCTGAGTCCAGTGAGTTGCGTGTGATCGTACTGAAGAACGCGGTCCTCAAATGACGGTACTACAGCCATGGACATATCCGCCGACCTCCATGAGCTCACGCGTTGTCCCGTCGGCCTTGTGTCGGCCGGTGTCAAGTCAATTCTGGATATCGGAAGGTAAGCTTTGCAGTTTCGACATGTAGTTTGTCTATTTCATTCCCTTTCCTCAGGACATTAGAGTACTTGGTCCGTCTTATCCCGCAGATGCTCAATGAGGTCATCACATTCAATGATATCGCAGGAAACACTGGGTGTCCCAGTTGTGTCGTACAGCTCGACGGACGATTTCCCGGCTTTCTATAGCCGGAAGAGTGGCTTCAAGGTAAGACAACCTCAAATAACGGTGATACGGTGTGCTAACGAGTGTTATAGAGTCCGTGGCGAGTCGAAGATCCTGTGACCGCTGCCCAGATTCTCCGTATGGTGCATTCATTCACAGTCAATCATTGTCTAAGCCCGTTTCCTTTTAGGCACTCACGAGCAACTCGGCATGTCGAACGGCGCGTTGTTCGCTGTCCCCATTCCGGAACAGTATGAGGCTGTGGGCGAAGAGCTACAGCGGGCCGTAGAGCAAGCTGTCCAGGAATCAGAGGCGAATGGTATAAGCCGAAGAGGAAAGGAGGCTACACCTTGGCTACTCAAACGAGTTGGAGAGCTGACTTCTGGCAAATCATTGGCAAGTAGTGAGTTGTCCGACAAAGTGTCTGTGTCCGCATATGCTTACCTTGTCATAGACATTGCTCTCATTGAGAATACTGCCACTGTTGGTCAGTCATAATACGCGCCAGTCCGTTCAACCACGATCTCACACCAAGTGTATAGGTGGTCAGATTGCCGCTGCGTATGCGCAGCTGGCAGGAACTCGCTCTGGGGCCTCACACCCTCACGTCACGCATTCCTCCACGACCTCCCGGCCAGTAAAAGCCAAGGAAAGCACTTCTCTGGTGAGTAACAGCGTTCCGATAGTCAGATTGGGGCCTAATGCGCATTTTGACTCTACTTAGCCCCCAGCCAAGCTGGTCGTTGTAGGCTCTGCGGCAGTCGACATCACCGCTCGTGCGGATCCGGTCCCGGGCGCGAGCCGATCTAACAACAACCTGCATACGACTGCTCCCGGAGTAGTCTCACTCACGGCTGGTGGTGTCGGTCGTAATGTCGCTGAGGCGGCGCACCGCATCTTGTCCTCTAGTGACCTGCCTCACACTGCTGTCCTCGTATCGCCCGTCGGGGAAGATGGGTTCGGGAAACTCCTCGTGGCCGACTCTGAAAAAATCGGAATGCGGACTGACGGTCTCATTGAAGTGCCCGCTGGCCGTACTGCTGTGTGCAACATGGTATTGGATAGCGCAGGTAACCTCACTGGCGGGGTCGCAGATATGGACGTCGTTAGCACGATCGACGCAGCGAAGGTTAGTCCATGTTTCCTTCGTAGCAGTGTTTGGATCGGCGTTGAACATTCCATTTAGATAATTGATGTTCTCGAGAAGCACAAGCCTGCTATAATGGCGATGGATGCGAATATGTCCCAACAGACATTGAAATCTCTGGTTGCATACGCCTCCCAAAAGGATATTCGCAGTAAGTGACTCATCTGTCGCCTATATCAGTTGGTGCTGACCGAAACCCAGCATTCTTGTCAGTGAGATGTGGAGCACGGTGTTAACAACGCATTGACCCCTGCACTTTTAGCGAGCCAACCTCCGTGCCCAAGTCCACGACCATCTTCCCGGCCGTCGCAGCGGCGTTGAACTCTGCCGGCATTGCTCACGCTCCAGTAACCTTCGCAACGCCGAACGTCCTCGAGCTCGCACACATGTATCAAGAGGCATGCTCGTCCTCGCTCGAATTGACGGCGCACCGGTATTGGTGGCAAGTCGTGGACGACATGGCGCTCGGCGGCGACTTCCGCACGGAACTCGAGCACCTCGCGCGACGCAGCGCCTTCACCGAACCTGACGGGGGCTCCGCGCCCGCCGCGTCCGGCACCCTCGCCTTCCTCGTCGAGAACGGCATCGCGCAGATGGCGATCAACCTCCTCCCCTTCTTCCAGCACCTCGTCATCAAGTGCGGCGAGCGCGGGCTCGTCGCCGCGTTCCGCGTCTCGGGCGAGGACGCCGTGCGGGGCTCCGCGTGGGCCCTCGAGGCGAGCAACGTCGCCGCGCGCCAGCTCGTCGCGCGCAACGCGGCGGGCACGAGCGTCGTCGTCCTCAAGCACTTCCCGCCGATCCAGGTCCCCGAGGAGAAGATCGTGAACGTGACGGGCGCGGGCGACTCGCTCGTCGGGTCGATGCTCGCCACGCTCTCGCAGGACCCGGACGCGTTCTTGAGCCCGGAGAGCCTCGACCGCATGGTTGCGCAGGCGCAGTTGGCGGCGGTGTACACTCTGCAGAGCGAGCATGCGGTCTCCCCGAGACTGTCCAGCTTGAGCAGCAATGGTCGTTAAATTAATCGAAGAATACTGTATGCTATTACACTATCCACAATACGAATGGACGCCTCAGGCTGGTACGGGAAGCGGCCCCACTTTGACCTCCTGCCTTGCTTGCCAAGGAAGATATATTTTCTTCAAGAGTTCTCGTTTCGCCAGCTCTTGCTTCTTCTCATAACGTTTCTGCGCAGATCACCAACTGAGTTGTGCGTGGGAGCTAAGCATGGTAGAAACACACCATGGCTCCGTGCTTCAGCCGAGTGATGATGTTGGCAGCCTCTCCTTTGGTCATTTGGTTTAACATCACTTCCTTTGAAGACGTCTTCTCTCCATCGTGTACGGTGGACACCGCCTTACGACCATGCCACCTTTTGAGCACGATCTGCATCTGATTGGGCGTAGCTGGCTGGAACCGCCACCGCGCCGAGCGAAGCAGCGCGAGATTCATAGGCCCCTGCACGACGCTCTTCGCATAGGTATCGCACCCCCGAACCGCATCCCCCAGCGTCGCAGCGTCCGAGATCTTTTTACTGCGCCGAAAGGGCGAGATCTTGAGCATGGATGCGGTACCTGAGGCGAGAGTGGTGGGAGTATAGCTCGCAGAAAATTTGGCTATGAATGTAACAAGCCTATCAGTCAGGAGGCCGGTAGCTCATTTTAAAGATACGTACCCCCCTCCGGATGGTCACCCTCTACCGGGTCGATGCGGATGAAACCCTTCCCTAGACACTCGAGCACGTATACACTGTCACCACAACACACCCATGCATTTCTGGTTATCGAATGGAGGTTAGGATCCCCAGATCCTTGATCTGCGAGAGCGAAGGGGTCATCGTGGTCGATGTAGATCACGGACTTCGGACGTGGGACATTGCCATTCACCCTATTCCGGGTGAGCTCATTAGTATCCTCGGCTTCGTCAACGAGATGATTTTCGTCTTCGTCTTCCGCCAGTCGCTTCTCCATCAGGCGTTGTTCAAGGCTCTCAAGAGTCTCGTCTAGCAATATGATCAGCCACACGAGGACCGCTCATTCTATGTGACATCTACCCTGGTTCAGTGTCAATGGATCTAGTCCCAGTAGGGTGGGCACAGAGACCACGCCTCCAACGCGCTGTTGAGACTCCACGATGTCAATAATGCGGCAGTCCTCTTTGCCAGTGTTTGGTGACAGACGCATGCCACGGCCAATCTAGCGAACGGTAAGATGAGAGTCGACATAACAAGGAACGAGTCCTCTACCATCTGAGCATAAACGTTGCGAGATTTCGTTGGCCGGGCCACCAGAACGCAATCGATGTTGGGGATGTCCGCGCCCTCCGTGAGCACAGCTAACCAGACATGTTAGCTCGCTATCGTCAACGCTCGGTAGTGCTCAAACCCACCGCAGTTCACTAGCACCGGAAACTCTCCATTCTTGAAGGCTTGCAACAAGGTGCGCCGTTCAGCAGCCGGAGTTCCGGCGTGCACCTGTCTGGCATCGACACCTGCAGTCTTGAAGGCTGCGGTAACCCTGTGTACATGCCCGACAGTGACGCAAAACACTAGCGTAGACTTGCGCTCCGCTGGGATACCATCATTGAGTATGGCTGACCGGAAAGGCACACACAGACAAGTCAACTTAGCTGACCTGCTTTGTCCAGCCACGTGCGGACGATGAGCTCGTTCACGGTGTCGGTGTCCACGATTTCCCCCAAACTGGTTGGGTTGAAGTCACCGGAGCGGGAGTTGACAGTAACGTTACTGAGATCGATGCTTGCAAGGACTGTCGTGAAACGAACATTGCAGAGCCTATAATATAAGATGTCCAGGAGTGCGCTACGATGATAGGTCTTAATACGCATACCATTGCTCCTTGATCATCTCCAAAAAGTCTCTGTGGTACACTATCTCTTGGAACACGGAGCTCAGCGCGAGTCCATCGTGCCGACTGAAGGTCGCCGAGAAGCCGAGGATTGGTATACGATGTTGGATAGCGGGAGGGGTAAACGTCTCGTCCGGGTGCTTGATTTCGTGGTCAAAGCAGGATAGAATGCGACGGTACCTTGAGAATGGTATAGATAATGACGAGGTGCGCACTACAGGTCAAATGAAGAGGCTCACGCGGGGGCGGCAGCATGGTGGGCTTCGTCGACTATGAGCGCTTTCAGATATTGTGCGGGAAACTTTTCCAACCTGTTACTACGTAGTAACGTCTGGAATGTCGCCACTGTGCTATAGATATCCCGTGAGGGGTGCTCCGACAACCAAAGAAAATATCGGCGTGCGTACACGTCTGCGGTACCCGAAGCCTGATGTTTTCCCTGCTCGATTTCCACACTCCACTCGGGGAAGAGTCGCCGAGTTTGTTCGGCCGTTTGTCGTGCAAGTTCAACACTGTTCACAATGATTAGGGAACGGGTAGCTTCTGGGGCCAAAGCCGGGGTTGGGATCCGAGACAATAGGGAGATGAAGACGGTAGTCTTTCCAGCACCAGTAGGAAGAGAAACTCCAATGCGGGTTGCACCCTTTTTGAGAGCATCAACACAGGCATCCAGACACGACTCTTGATATGGTCGGAGCACCACTGCATCACGAGCAACAGTCGAGTAGAGTCTCAGACTGGAAGCAAAGGAGCGACAAGACCTCCACAGACATGGCATCGAACAAGCAAGGTTGCCGACAGCGTACCGCGTGTTCCCACTTCATATTGTTCTCACTTCATAGCTTCCGCTTACGTGTAAGCTCGGGTATCTCGAAGGCTCTGTCGATTCCAAGTCTACTACGTGTATCTATGAGATATGTAGATCGAATATGGGAGAAATAACGACAGAATCTATTGCGTGCGACGTAAAAGATAGTACTAGGTAGCTGATAAGGTGTATAATGTCCAAGACAAATACGCTTAGCCAGAGCCTGTGATACTATTGTTAGGATGACGACGAGTTTTCATATGAATGTTGACACGTACCACCAGAGTAGACCTTGCCGAACATGACCTCCTGGAGCTTGTCGTAGAGCGACAGGACACCAGCACCAGCAACACCACGGAGGATGTTGGCACCCGCACCCTTGAAGAGCGACTTCATGCCCTCCTTGGCAACGATCTGCGAGCCGGCGTCGAACATGGACTTGTAGTGAACACCAGCACCAGAGGTCATCATCATGCGACGACTGCAAGCATTGTCAGTTGAGGGGAAAGTATTCAGGGTAACAAGGATGCATACCGAATGGTGTCCAGAGGGTACGACGCAAGACCAGCACCAATGGTGACACCCCAACCGAGCGCGAACGACGCCAAGAACGAACCCTGGAGGGCACCGACGAGGACAACGGGCTCTGCGAAGGGAATGAATATCGGCAACAGGACAATAATGATGGCACATACTGAGGGAGTCGTAGACACCGAAGTAGAGACCACGGTAGACGACGATACCGACGACCGAGGGAACGAAGCCACGGTAGAGACCCGCGATACCATCGGACGCGAGGGTCTTTTTGTAGACATCGACGAGACCGTTGAACTGACGGGCTCCTCCGCCCTTGGCCGACTTGGCGTCGTTGGCGAGACGGGTACGAGCGTAGTCAAGCGAGTAGACGAAGAGGAGCGACGCGGCACCAGCAGCACCACCGGAGGCGACGTTGCCAGCGAACCACTTCCAGTAGCCGTCCTGCTTCTTGAAGCCGAAGAGCGACTTGAAGTAGTCCTCTATGGATGACGTGTCAACGATCGAGTGCGCTAACTACCGCGGAAAATCCGAGGACGCACTGAAGGCAAAGTTCAACGCCTGGGTGGGGAAGTACCGGATGACGTTGGCGGTGTTACCTCTCCAGAGAGAGAGGACACCCTCGTCACGGGTGGTGCGCGCGAAGCAGTCACCGATGCCCTTGTAGGGCTCAGCAAGACGACCCTGCTTGATCTGGAAGGGCGGTGTCAGGAAGGCACGTGCTGAAGCCCATGAAGACGACGCACCATCTCATCCTGGTTCTGGATGAGGAGCTTGATACGCTCGATGGGGGCAGCGGAGGTCTTGGCGACGGCCTACAGGACACGTAACTGTTAAGAAACGAAGCCAGGAGGCAGATAGAGTGCAGCACGTACCGCAGACACACCACCCATCATGAAGTCGACTGAATGAAAGTGCCAGGTCAGCAATCAAAGACAGGTGCACGACGCGCATACGGAGAGCACCCGCGTGGAGAGCAGCAGAGACGCACCAAAGAACTCCTTGGGAGTCTTGCCTTTCTTTACGTCGGCCATTTTGACGGAGGAGAGACCGGAGGAGGGAAGGGATTGAGTGGAGGGGGAAGAGAACTTGCAAGACGAGGACCCTCGCGTGCGAACGTCTAAGTAGGTTTTCGGATAGCGCCGGGATTTTCAAGTCCCGAGTCCGGCCGAGCCCCGGGCCGTTCAAAATTTCGCTGGACCAATGAGATTGGGGACCGAAATGGCGAGCGCCCGCCGGGGCGCGTGGCGACGGTTGGTCGGGCGGGGACATCACATCCGCCGTGCCTCATCCTGCCACACGCCGCACAGGCATGGCCTCCCTCAGACGCTCCCTCGGCCGACGCACAGCCCACACGCTTCCCTCCCCCCGCACATGACAAGCCCAATAGATGAATGAACATTAACGATGACCATGACCGACAGCCAGAATGTACTACGATAGGGATCTATGCTAGCTAGTGTACCATTATTTACACGACCGAGTCTCGCAGACGACCAAGCACCCACCGCCCATCAGCCACCAATCACCGTCGGCACATCATGTCACCGCCAGTTCCGAGGTGAAGAAGCTCCCGCTCCGCTTCCGCGCTGTGATGTGTAAAGCGGCGGCAAGGCATACTGCTCGTGTGCAGACGACGTCGATGGGCGCCGTTGAAGCGTCGGTGGGGGCTGGGCCCCTCCGGAAGAACCGAACGACTGCGACCCGCGATATGACAATGGTTGTGACGATGACGAATAACGCGATTGTGACGGGGGAGGGATGGGTGGTAGCCGTCGGGACGCAGAAACCTCGTCAGCCATACGTAGTGTTGTGCCGTTGACTAACGCGGTGAGAGTTGAGGTGGACGAGGAAGAATGCCCGTCTGGCCGGGACTTCTTCCAGATCTGCTCAGTAGGAGAAGAGGGGTCTTCAGTCTCCTTCCGCTTCTTTGTGGGTGGCTGGTGTCGAGGCGGAGGGGGCGGAGGTGGTTCATCATCGTCGGAGTCGAGGGTAAGATCGATGATATCTGTGGCCTGGTAACGAAGCTGCGATCCGCTGGTGGACGGCTGGCTGGGGCGAGGAAGGGCGCCGTCAGTGGACGGAGACAGTTCCCTCTTGACTCGGCCTTCGTCCTCGTCTTCATCATCCGAGTCCAGTATGACGATCTCCGCGTTGCTCTGCCGAGACTTGTCTTTACCATTCGACCCGTTCGTAACGGGCTTTGCAGGCGAAGACGCCGGTTTAGCCGGACTGGGTGGCTTCGCGCGAGGTGCGGAGGCGTGTGCTGCCTTCCACTCGGCTGAGCCGTACTTATTGTCTTCGGAGTGCCATTGACCATCGGCTTCCACAATGACGTCCTCAACGCTGTCCGGAGTGGCCTTCAATATACCGTCAAAGTATCTGGATAGTTGGGTGAGCGCCGGGATCGGTATGTAGGCACATTGACTGACCCGTCTATGTATAGATCGTCGACATTGAGAACCTTCTCACATACGGGGCACATCCACGTCGTGGTCTGCTCCATCAGAGAAAACCACGACAAAGCGTCGAAGCATTGGGGATGAGGACATGCTGATGACCGACACGGTGTTGCGATCCGCATGTAACTCAACTATATAAATGTCCTGTTAGGAATCTGCTAGAATCTCGGCGATGGCTGCGGTAACCTACCGGACACTTCAAGGACATTTTCTGGTGCCCGGCTACGATGTCATCGTCGTCACCTGCCGCCTTAGCCACTGTAACGGGTCGTATGAATAACTGTGCACCTGATGTGAGTGGGCGACTCACTTTCGGCGAGAATGTCGACCGCCGGCTTGTACTTGCCCTTTCTTAGCCGCTCAACTAGTTGGTCCACGGAGGTGACTTCAACCAACATTACAACAAGATAGTATTTCTGCGTGCGGCAATGAGCCACAAGGAATTAGAAAAGAGGAGTAAGGGCGGACCTTCGCGGGAGTAGGCTGCTGACTGTTCACATAGATCATCTCCACCCGGTTGCTCGCGTTTTGTGCTTGCCGGACATTCTTCCCAATGTCCGGCGGAGGCGCAGTCCCCGGCTTCTTCTTCAGCCCCTTCAAGTTCGCATTGAGCGCCTGCCCGTTCACGCGGACTTCGCATGTCGGTGGGAACTCAATCGGACATGGCGTGGTGGCAGGACTACGGAACTGCCCAGGGGGTGTGTAGTATGCAGACGACGTGCAATAGAGCCGGAGCTGATATTTGGGGCTTTGCGGGGGCTCAACGAGGGTGTACAGGTCCCGGAGAGAGCCACTTACCTCGCGGACGCCAACTTGGACGTGATCTCCGGCGTCATCACGAAGGTTACGGATTGTGACCGCCGGTCCATCGAGCTGGCCGACTCTGGGAAGGATGAGCACCACCATCGCAACACGACAGGACTTGCCACGCACCAGGACACTCGACGACCGTAGAGACGAGACGCTCCATCTTGAAGAATGGGGAATACTTGAATCGGATGGTGGGCATAGGTGGTTGTGGCACGGGGGCAGCGGACGACGAAGCTGCGGGCGCTGGTTGCGCTATGCGGGGACGTGCATATGGGTCATAGCGTGGGATCGCACTACCAGAGAGCGTGGTGCTAGGGGACTGGTAGGACACAGAAGGGGACGAGGAAGTCTGGAAGTTGTGATAGGACGTTTCGGCTCTGGGGTTGTAGTAGCTGAGGAGAGAGGACAAGGGGTCAGAAAGAGGAACTGGGGACATGGTGGCGCGTGCAAACCAGGGGCACGAGATTGGAAGCGGCGGAGGTGAGTGGATAATCGAGAGGCGTTGAAGACTCACCCATTCTGGCGGACGCGACTCATAATGCCTTTTGCCCTTGACCACCGCTCAACGTTATCGTCCCTCTTCCACACGTCCAGTTCCCGGGTGATCTTGTCGATGAGGTCCTGCTTTTTACCGGTCTTGGTTAGATTTGTATTGCATTCGTCGTTGAAGCCGTTGAGGATCTGCTTGAGCTGCTCGACCTTGTTGGACTTCAAGTTGTGTCGGAGCGTCTGTTGCCGGGTCGGGATCAGTCTCCCCACGAACAAAAGCGTTGCCTTGTTAGCCAGGAACAACGTACCTCGAAGTCTGACCACGCATCCTGGCCTGCCATAGAGAACGGAGACGTACCGGATGGGCAGAGAGCAGTCAGGAGAGCGACTCCCACTTGTGGACGACGACAGGGAACAGGCTCGGTCGTCTTATTCGTGGGAAACACAAGGGGACCCTTTTCGTCACGTGGCATGACGCGTCGCTTAGCCGCCAAAACTCAATCGGAAACCTTGTATCGCCCTCCTTGAAAGCGGCTGTGGCGCGCCCGAATCCATCCTTGGTTTCCTCTTATCCCCCCACCATGGCCCCCACCGACGACTACGACAAGCTCACCCCAGAGCAGCGCGAGGCTCGAGACAAGGCCGATCGCGCACGCGAGGCGGCCGAACAGGCTGGTGAGGCACTATGATCGACCCCAAGCATGCCTCCTACCGACATCTGCTTGCTCGATAGAGCTTCCCTATCGCTGGACACAGCAGCTCGGCGATGTCGACGTCACCGTCCCAGTGCCGAAGGGTACGCGGGGACGCGATCTCAGCGTGGTGATACAGAAGAAGAAGCTGAGTGTGGGCCTGAAGGGCAAAGAGCCCATCATGTCCGGAGAGCTCTGCAAAGAGATTAAGATGGACGACAGTACCTGGACACTGGGTGCGTCCATCGACATATCCAAATCCTAGATAAAGACCTATAGGTACCACTACAGAGGATCAAGAAAGTGTTCTTATCCATCTAGAGAAGCTTAACCAGCAGCAATGGTGGGAGAACGTCTTGACCCACCACCCCAAGATCGACACTACAAAGATTACCCCGGAAAACAGTAAACTGAGTGACTTGGATGGGGAGACAAGGTGGGCCACATGTTATGCCACAACAGAATCAAATTCACGTATTCACCGCACAGGGCAATGGTGGAGAAAATGATGGTAAGTAGCCCGAGACTCTCTCTTTATAACGGATTATTGAGGATCACCTGTAGTTCGATAATCAGCAAAAGGTCCGTACCAACTTAATCAAAGTATAATTTTAGCTCTAAATTCCCACTCAGCAAATGGGCAAGCCCACGTCGGACGAAATGAAGAAAATGGAGGCTTTGAAGAAGTTTCAGGAGGCCCATCCCGAGCTTGACTTCTCTCAAGCGAAGATATCGTAATTTGCACACGTCGCGACGCATCGTCTAGGGTTTCTTCAGCATGTACTAACAGGGGGCCAGTGTAACGTCGTTCTCGCTACGCATTCAAATCATGAAAGTATTCCCGATCTCGAACCAATCATAGATTCCAGAAAGAATGTGAAACCTTCGCAAGCGAAGGAGCGGCTATGGGCAGGATACAAAGTACGCAAATCAGGTTCACCATCGACACCTGGATCACATCTATGGTCCGCTAGCAAGGCGAGTCCACTAGATGCGGGTTCCTAAGTTTAATTCAATGAGTGTCTGACTAGGATATGTGGGGCTGGAGGGCTCACATTACTGGCTGTTGGCGAATGGCACAACGGTCTTGCCATCGAGGGACATGGCGGGCTGGTCAAGCGGGACAGCAGGAGTGTCATCCGCACGCTTGACAGCGCCGGTGTTCTTGAAGGGGACGACGGTACCGTCGAGCGACATGGCGGGTTGGTCCAGGGGAACAGCAGGGGTATCGTCCGCCCGCTTGACAGCACCAGTGTTCTTGAAAGGAACAACAGTGCCATCGAGGGACATTGCGGGCTGGTCGAGAGGAACGGCAGGAGTGTCATCTGCACGCTTGACAGCACCGGTGTTCTTGAAAGGGACAACGTTGCCGTCAAGGGACATCGCGGGCTGGTCGAGGGGGACGGCGGGAACGTCATCAGCGCGCTTCGTCGCGGCAGTGTTCTTGAAGGGAACAACGGTGCCGTCAAGGGACATCGCGGGCTGATCGACGGGGACATCACGCTTCACGGCGCCGGTGTTCTTGAAGGGGACGACGGTGCCATCAAGAGACATCGCAGGCTGGTCGAGAGGGACAGCGGGTGTGTCGTCCGCCCGCTTGACAGCACCAGTGTTCTTGAAAGGGACGACTGTGCCGTCGAGGGACATCGCGGGCTGGTCGACGGGGACGTCACGCTTGACAGCGCCAGTGTTCTTGAAAGGGACAACGTTGCCGTCAAGGGACATCGCGGGCTGGTCAAGGGGGACGGCGGGAACATCATCAGCACGCTTCGTCGCGGCAGAGTTCTTGAAGGGGACAACGGTGCCGTCGAGGGACATCGCAGGCTGATCAACGGGGACGTCGCGCTTGACAGCACCGGTGTTCTTGAAAGGGACAACGGTGCCATCGAGAGACATGGCAGGCTGGTCGAGGGGCACAGCCGGGGTATCATCCGCACGCTTGACCGCGCCAGTGTTCTTGAAAGGAACGACGGTGCCGTCGAGCGACATTGCAGGCTGGTCTAGAGGAACCGCGGGGGTGTCGCTCGCGCGCCGGTAGGCGGGGATTGTCTCGAACGAGCTCGGCTCGCGGCTCTCGAGTTCGTGCTATGGAGAAGGGGTCGGACTGCGTCCATGACCGAGGCAGGAGGAACTGTGCTTACACGGAGAGGCATGGGCATGGGGGCCGCGAAGGCCTGGCCGATGAAGACGGCCGCAATGGCGACGCTGAGGAGCTTGGAGAACATGTCGACGTGAAGTAAGAACGAATGTCGGGAAAGGTGGTCTGGCGAGGATCGGCTCAACCGATGAAATGCGTCGTCCTGCGGCCTGGCGCGGAATGGAATCTGGCGAGGAGGTGAGCGAGGGAGGGAGGAGGGCACGCTGCGGGCAGACTTACCAGAAGGGAATGAGAAAGGGGAACGGGAAGGAGGAAGGGGGAAGGGCGGGAGGTGTATAAGACGGGGGCGTACATGTGCGCCTGGCGTGGACGCTGTGCCCGTCCGTCTGGCCGAGATCAACTGATCTCGCTCGTCGTCAGGCAACTTTGCCCAACCCCACTCGCCGATATTTCTGGCCTGCCTATTCGGGCAGGCTCCCGCGATCCCATCTCACGCTCAGAATTTCCGCTGCGTCTCCGCTGATTGGCTGCCGCCCTCCCACCTTTGCTCACAGCCGCCATGTCCGACCCCCGTTTCGCCCGTCTCAAGACAGACCCACGCTTCCGCCGCATAAAAAAGGACAGGAACAAGGTCGTCGTCGACGAGCGGTTCAAGGACATCTTCGACGACAAGGGCAAGAAAAAATCCAAGAACGCTGGAAAAGGTACGCCGGCCATCCTGTGTCAGTTCTCATGTCTGTTCCTCATGCTCAGAGATGATCAGCGCGCGTCGACAAGTACGGGCGGCCTCTCGCGGATGACCACGAGCAGGACAACCTTCGCCGGTTCTACCGCCTCGAGGACGAAGACGACGCTGCGCTCGACCTCCAGCCTGGTCCGGACTATGCTCGCGGAGCAGTTCTCCTCGAATCCTCCGACGAAGAAGACGAGCCCGCCCCTGGTGCCGAGAGCGATGATGACAGCGACACCGGCGGCGTGATCACTCTGGGACGCGACATCACCCAGCCCATCCCTGTTCCTGATGATGCGGAGGTCGATCTCGACGAGGACAACTATGCCGACTTGGACGCTGAGGCTGAGGCATTTGCGAAAGCCAATCCGGACAAAGATCAAGACTCACCCGAGATTGAGCACACGCGCCGCCTGGCCGTTGTGAACCTCGACTGGGATCATGTACGTGCCATACATCTCTACAAGGTCTTCTCTTCCCTCCTCTCCCCCGCCGGAGCCCCGGTCGCCTCCGGCTCGAAGGGGAATGGCAAAGCGAAAGGAGGTTCCGCCTCCATCGTGCGCGGAAAGGTGCGGAGCGTCCGTGTGTACCCAAGCGAGTTTGGGAAGGAGCGCATGGCCCGGGAGGAGAAGGAAGGCCCCCCTGCGGAGCTCTTTAAGAAGAAGCGCGACCTGAAAGCGGAGGATATCAATGAACGCACTATTTACGAGGTTGGTGAAGGGGAGGACGTCGACGAGGACGCCCTTCGGAAGTACCAGTTGGAGCGGCTACGGTATGTCGACCTCTCCCAGTATGGGGGCTTCCCTCATCCCGAACCGCGTGTAGATATTACTACGCTATCGTCGAATGTGATACCGTTCAAGCCGCTTCGCACATCTTCAATGAGTTGGATGGTACTGAGCTTGAACGCTCCGCCAACGTCTTCGACCTCAGCTTCGTCCCGGATAGCATGACTTTCGACGCCGAGTTCCGGTTCGTGTTCCTATTTATCCATCCGTTTACCTCTCCTAATGGACTATGTAGAGACGAGGCTACCGACGACGTTAACGCGCCATACAAACCGCTCGAGTTTGTTACAGCCGTAAGTCTCGTTGTTATGCTCCGGTCAAACGCGTGCTTATGTCTCTCCTCAGGCCCTTCGGCACTCTAAGGTCAAATTGACCTGGGACGAGGATGAGCCCGAGCGTGCTCAAGTCACACGGCGCAGCTTTACACGCCAGGAGATCGAGGAGAATGACTTCCGGGCCTATATCGCCTCGTCCTCCGATTCTGAGGCCGACGATGCACCTGCGCACGCGGGTAAGGCCAGGAAAAGCAAAGGCGCGAAGGCCGTGGAGCGCGACAAGCTCCGCGCGCTCCTCCTCGGGGGCGGTGACGACGATATGCCTGAGGGATGGGGCGACAAGGGCGGCGGAGGGGACGACGAGGACGTCGACATGGAGATCACGTTCACCCCAGGGCTTAGCGCGGACAAGGGCGAGGGAGACGAGACGACGCTGGAGAAGTACCAGCGGAAGATGCGGGAGAAGAAGAAGAAACGCAAGGAGGAGCTACGCGAGCGCGCGGTGGAGGGAGGCGAACGGCTGGAAAAGGGGAAGGGGAAGGACAAGGTCGAGCACCTCGAGGACGACTTCTTTGGCGCGGACAGCGACGAGGAGGCCGAGGAGTTGGATGCTCCCCCGCCTCGAGAGAAGGGCAAGGACAAAAAGGGGAAACGCAAGGGTGGAGATGGCGAGGACGACCACCAGAGCCGCGCGCGCGTGGAGTCTACCGCGGAAGAGCTTGCGCTGCTAGCTGCGTCTGACAAACCGGACGGTGAGGTCAAGCACTTCGACATGAAGGCCGTTCTCCGCGCCGAGAAGCAGAAGGGCAAGAAGAAGAAAGGCAAGAAAGGCAGGAAAGGTGCAGACGACGACGAGAACGAGGCCCAAGAAGACTTCGCGATCGACGTCAAGGACGAACGGTTCAAAGCAGTCCTCGAGGATCACACGTTTGCCATTGACCCCAGCCATCCTCAGTCAGTATCCTTTATTTCTTTGCATATGTGCTAAGTCTGACCGGTGCCCGTGTTACAGCTTCAAGAAGACTAAGAGCATGTCTGCGCTCCTGGACGAACGTTCACGAAGGCAGCAGGAGAAGACATCGAAGAGTCGGGAGTCTACAATAGTCAAGCACTCCGAATCAGGCGCGCCGCAGCCCAGTTTGAAGAGCCTGGTCGAAAGTGTGAAGCGCAAGAGTGCTGTTTTGGATGCCCCGGGAGTAGGGAAGCGTCGTAAACTCACATGAGACCGCTCACGAATGTTACATGTACTGCACTCTCGGCGGGTTGCTCCATTATTGATTACTCGCACTGTTACGTTATCGAACTATTATGTCCGTAGCCGCCATATGTACAGAGTCCCTTTGCTTCCAATGCCCACGAGCCCCAATCCGTCAAACCCCATTGCGCATGCGGTGATGTCGGGGATCTCGGGTGGGTCGTCTCCCGTTGTATAGTTCTGAGCGACGGCTTCCCACCCCTCAACGGTGTCGAACAACACAGCAAGGGGCGCCGGCGGTGGATACGTTGTCCTGGAGATTATACTCTTCCCCTTCTCCTTTTGCCCGATCTTTCCTCCCTCTACGCCTTCGCCGCCGTCGGCGGCATCGTCATACATGGTTGCATCGTCTGGATCGGCGCCGGCGCCTCGTTCCGGGTCATCGAGACGCATCCGATCCGTAAGTTGGGCGATGTCAACATCCAACGGAAATTTGGGCGGAGTCCGCGGCCCAAATGTTGAGACGTTGAACATACGGATAGTCCTGCCTATAGGGATCAACAGGATCGGGTCGTGTGTCCATGACCTGTAGAGACTGAAGTGTCGAGCAGAAAGGGGCAGGTGGTAGGCAGAGAGGATCTTGAAAGACTCTGTAATAGTATGTGAAGAGCTTCAACTAGGATGTAGAAATGTGTGTCCATACCGCTGTTGCGCCAATCCTGTGGCATCTCTATTAGAATAGCCTCAAAATTACAGTTCCGCGACTTACACTTGCCGTACCTCTCATCACCTTCTGCGGGAGTTTGTCGGGAGGGAAAAAACGATTGAAACTTAGCCACTGCCATACAGCAACTAGGTCGCCGACATGCTTAGAATGCACACACCCTTAAGGCTTCTAAAACATACCTACGCCCTCCTCCCAGTAGGTTTCCTCGCGCTCCGTAGGAACTCTCCGCATATGGGCAGGGGCACCACAAGACATCAAGATGTCGTCTGAAAGCCTGTTGCATATGTGAGATTCAAAAGGTACGGAAAGTGGAAAGCGCGTACCAGTGGATAGCTAAAACTCGAGCTTTGTGAACTAAGTCTGTGCTGAACAACGGTTTATCTTCCCTGGAGAGCATAGGCCGCTCCGAGGGTGAGAACACCGACGGTGGTATGCGCCATATCTTCACAGCACGGTCCATCTATAAGGGGTATAGTTATCGTATCGAAAGTCATCTAACGACTATTTGGAAACTTACCCCGCCTGTGGCGATCAGAGGTAAAGACGGGTGAAACGCCTATATGGTGAATGAGATAGGTAGAGAGTCTTGTAAATGATGATCGACGAACGGAGCATAACACCGCTCCCTTGTGGCCTCCGGAGCGACCTCCAACCATGACGGCAACACATCTCCCTGTGC
This sequence comes from Porogramme epimiltina, assembly GCA_900155495.1. Classification (NCBI taxonomy): domain Eukaryota; kingdom Fungi; phylum Basidiomycota; class Agaricomycetes; order Polyporales; family Polyporaceae; genus Porogramme; species Porogramme epimiltina. The sequence goes on along the minus strand of FTLJ01000078.1, from coordinate 81,694 downwards.
CTTCGCCTTCATGCTCACACATGTGTAAGCCATGTGCTGGACCTGCGAGACTTGGTTCGGTGTTAGGGAGCCAATGAGGATTGTTCGGTTCCTGCACTGGAGGAAGAGAGATGTCGTATATCCGTGTCGTAAAATCTCTTGCAGTCGTGCAAAACATATAAGGACGCGTTGGATGTACAGACACAGAGGTGATAGGCTGTATGAATGGTGAGTTGGATTGCCCTAATTATAACGGACTGGTACTCACACCACCATGTCCTCTCAGTCGTCCGATGAACGACTGGGTAGTCACATCGAATATCATGATAACACTGGTGACGGTGAATACGATCAAGGGTTTCAGTGGTTGAAGGGAGTTGATAGCCCAGGCTACGTTGCGGATTTCCGCGTTCTCCTTATACGCTCTCTTAACATCGTCAATTGCGTTGTTCGAGTGAACTCACTTCGTTCAACGGTACGTGTATTGGTTTTGCAGTCGCAAGCTTGGGGTAAATGCACAGACGGCCAGTACTACCCACAGCGATGGCCCCAGTCCACTTCTCGGCGACGTCTCTCCATCCAGAGACGAGCTCGGGGTCCTGTACATGGCCGCCCCATAGGGAGTTGAGGGAGTGCGTCGTCCAAGGGAAGCACGCGACAGAGTGGATATCCCTCTCATCTTGAGGCTAAGTCCTTCTTAGTATAAGTGTTTGTTGCACGACTAGAATAGCTGCATGACGGACAGTCAAGACGGTGAAGAGACCGAAGGGCTGAACATCATTTGGGCCTCTGAACCAAGGCTGATATTGCGGATCCATCGTGGTGTTGACGGAGAAGTGGGTATCGAATTGAGGACACCGGGGAGTGGTGCGGGGGGGAGCTGAGAGTCGGGACGCCCGGCTGTGGACGGGACGGAGGGGAGCGGCAGAAACCGCGGGCGAGTGATTGGACGGCCGCTGGACGCAGGGTGCCGTGCGCTTCCGCCACCTCGACTACAGTGACGCCCGGCTCGAGGACCGCGTCCAACTCATCTCCACACACCACTTCGCCCGGCCGTCCCTCCGCCATGGTCGACGCCCTCGAAACGTCCTCATCTGGTGCCCAGCCGGAGAGGCCCGCATACGATCCCAAGCCCACCCTCCAATACGCGTCCGCCGTCGGCCTCCAAGCTGCTGGCGTCGGTGCCCTCGCCAGCGCCGTCCAAAATGCGCTCGGGTCGCATTCGAGCGGCGCAGCGGGTTTCCTCACCAGGACAGGCGGGACAATCGGGTTCTTTGGTGCGTAACCGCTGCGTTGAAGCGAGCCTCGACGACGACTAAGGTCATTGTGCCTATTCTCAAGCGGCCATGGGCGCGACCTTCGCGTTGACCGAGTCGGTCGTCGCCAACACACGTCAGACGGATGACCCACTCAATGGTGCTGCTGGAGGTTGTGCAGCGGGATTTTTGGCTGGTATCAGAGGTATGTGGTCAGAAACCTGGGAGGTGTTGGACTCTGCTAAGGCGGTGAACCGCATGCAGCACGTTCGCTACCTATGGCTCTCGCGTCGTGTGCCGTCTTAGGAGCTGCCGTCGGCACCTTTGACTACAACGGTCAGGGTCTCGCACCAGGAGAAGGAGAGTCTATAGAGGAGAGAAGAAAACGGTTCTTCAAGCAGCCTCGACCAACATCCGCTTCTGCTCAAGACTCAGAGTAGATGTTTGCTGGCTAGTGTAGAGTTTTAATGCTCATTCCCGTACCTCTGAACCTTCTGCTTTGCGAACGAGCGAACATTGCAAACATTCAGAGTGTTGTTATTCCGAGGACCATTTCACTCTAGGATGCATGGAGGAAAGATACATACAACCACCAGTGCAGACTGGTATTACATGAGCATAGTGGACAAACTTAAAAAGGGTCATGTATCATAGACGCTAGGAATAGAAATGAGTCCTGGGGTGCACTCCTCATTCTGGCTCCTTCTTAGCGGGCATCTGTACGGGGGCCTCTGCTCCCCCATCCGCCACGGCGTGCTCGTTGGTGCGTCTCCCCACTTCGGCAACGATCTGTTCATTATGCCTTTCCCAGAACATTTGCCATCCCCTTGCATCCAATTGAGAATACTGTGGGCACTTTTGAACAATATGGTCTTCTAACATAAACAAAGCTTACCTCCTGAGCTAGGCATGGCCAGACATCCTCGTCCGCTAGCGTATCAGCTTTTCCATCCGCGAAGAAATCCACAATAATCTTGAAGGGGTCTGTGAGATTTGCAGATGATCAATTCACAGTCATGCTATTATCCTGAGTGCATGTTTGATCTGATCATATTCATCTCACCTTGCTGCTCTTTCCTGCTCACTATGTTGGCCCGCTTCCTCAACCGGGCAATGGTGTCCCGATGCGGTGCGCGTCCCAAGGTTGTTATCCAAGAAGCAGCTGTATGGTGGGGCATCTAGTTTAATTGTGGGCGTCAATTTATAGTGGAGTTGAATTGTGAGATTGAACATACCTTGGCAAACAGCTTGTCAGCAATGGCAGTTACAGACATCGTGGGATCCCGCAGAAGCAAGATGCGTATGTACTCGTCACAATAATCTAAGTCCTCTCGAGTATAAAGGTTCTTGCCATTTGAATGCTGTTCAATCCGTGTTGGAGGGGGGGGTGACGGCTCCCAATGACCAACAGGTGTTGGAGCACGGTCCTTCTTTGGTTTACTCGTCCCCTTGCTGCTGCTGCTGCTGTGCTTATCTGATCCTTTCTGTACGCTCTTGACCTTACTACTGCTAGCCTTCTTCTCTGTTTTCTTCTCTGCTTTCACTTTCACCTTCTCTTCCTTGGCCTTCTTCTCCCCCTCCTTCTTGACTGCTTCTTTCTTCATGCTCCTCTTGCGTGGGGGCGGCACCTCCTCTTCGCTGTCGTCGCGACCTTGGAAGGCGTCATCTTCGTCTTCGGGCTCTGATTCGGAAGACGGAAGAGCGCGCTTTCGCGGAGATTTCGACTCTGACTTGACAGTCTTGAGAACGTAACGCTGACCCGTGCTGTTTGGGCGACCCTTCTTCTTCTCGGCCGTTAGACCGACGTACTCAAACTCCTCCAGGTCTAGAATAACACCCTCTTTCACAGATTGAAGGACCCAGTCGGGATTCACAGGCGTCTTGCCGAAGTAGTGTGCCTGCCGCAACCATGACTCGAAATTTTGCGTCGTAGGATGACCTAAAATTACAAAGTCTGCTCCCGAAATGTCTGGAACAAGTTTACCCCGATGCTTCTGCACGCCCATGTGTATTCAACAACACTGACTTCAATAGTAGCAGACACCCCACGTACCTTGATTGCGTCTGCAATCCTGGAACGATTCCTTATCTCAACCTGAACGTAGAATTGATACGGTTCGTCGAAGGTTTTCATGAAGAGGTTGCTCTGACTTTGGGACTGTAGGCCTACTTGACCAGTGGACGCCCGACGAGATTGAGAGGGTTGTGGCGGAGGTGAGTAGTCGTCTTCATGGACCTGGCTACGACGTGGTTGTTTCGAAGGACGCCCCTCCGCCCGTTTCTTGCCTTTCTTAGAAAGGGGAGTAGAGTCAGGCGGGGGTCCTCTACGCTTGTGAGGCAACGAGCTGTCTGTGTCCATAGGGGATGCGCGCGACGACCCTATCAACTGTGAGCGTTTATAATCAACCTTAAATACGAGAAACACACCTGTGGCGCTATCACGCCGGTTCACGAGGAAACCAGGAGTCTGAGAGGGGTTTATCGGCGATCCCGTATCCATGGATTGCCCCTGTACGACCGGGATGTTCATTGGATGATGGAACGAAGTTGCAAAAGTGCTCTGAGGGAACATGCCAGGCTGTGCCACAAACTGGAGTCCTTGCTGAGGGAAACCTTGAGGGAAGGCCTGGTTTTGTACCATATTTGCGGCGGGCATCTGAGCTGGCATCCCGGGCGCGCTGATGCCTTGAGTTTGTTGGCCCATCAGAGCCATCATCTGCGCGAAGACTTGGGCAGGAAGCTGGACAACTCCATTGGGGTCATAGGGCCCGCCACCCAGTGGTTGTCCTTGAAGCATGGCGGGAACTTGAGACTGTGGGAATTGCAAGGTAGGCGTAGTGGGGACTGGAGACCCCCCTTGTGCATAGTGACTGGGATCGGAGAAGGTCCCGTTTTGTCCGTCAAATGGAAGCGACATTGGGTCGGACGGTGTTTCCCTGGGTGTAGGAAGATGGCTTTACAGTTGGTCAGAGGAAGGGGAGAGGAGCAATGGATTTCTCATCTCACTTTGGGGCAGAGCCTTCAATTTCGCATATACGATACCCGCCCCAATTTTCGTTGGCCACAAAGGCTTTCCCCCTCTTCACTGACTTATAGAGCCAAGGTAGACTCACTACCACTTTTTCTGCCTCCAATGCCCAGGACTGAACCAACTCCCTTCCCCCGGTGGTCTCTGGATCGACGACAATGACCGTGGCGTCTGCAACTAAAGGACAGGTGACAGCGTTTCCGCGCTTTTTTTTTGGGGGGGGGCTCTTGATTAAACATAATGCATACAAGAACAGAGTATCCTCACTTTGAGTTTTCTTAAGGCAGTAGGGCGATCCGAGATCTCGTCCGCTTGCAAAAATACTCTGAGGGGTTGGTGGTTCTCGTCGAGAAAGATAGGCGTTACAGGCTGTTGACTGGAAGAAGGTGAATGTTTGTTGAAGTGAGTAGGGATGTCCATGGAGTGCGGTTGTATGTTCAATCCACGACGCACGCGGAATCGATGGCAACTTGGAGCAAGCGAGGAGAGGTGGCGAGGGAGTGCGAGGAGATGGAGGGAGGCAACGTGGGGTGGCGGGGGACGGGAACGCTGTTCACTCCAGGTTCCAGATTGAGCGCGTGCAAAACAGTGCCGATCCGATGGCCTTGGATTGATTCACAGTCCCATTGTGGGTTCTTATCTTTTTATTGGGTCTACGTAAGCCTACGCTTTACGAACATGCGGCCTCCGTGCACAAACGTCTCACGAGCCGCTCAGGGCCTTGCGCGTCTCTTTGTAGAGCTTGGACACAGGGCCACATCGATATGTACCACATTCACACCCAATTATGTGGGACACTCTGGTCAAAGTCTGCATCCTGTGGGCTCATGAACGCCATGGTGACTTTGACAAATACCAGGGAACAGGCAACAGAAGCGGGGGCGGACGCTTGAATCTTGTTATCGAGCATATACTGATACAATGCAGATCTGTTGTACAAGACCAGGCTCCGTGCCCGTCATAAGATCTGCATATTGCCATGGCATAGCATACGGAGAAGGTAGAACATGACAATGTAAGATAGCAGCGACCAGACAAAGCGTTCACCGGTAACTGCACAGGAAAATGAGTTAATAGACTTGCAAACATGAATTATGAGAAGTTACGTACGACTTCTGCCTGCGAGCACGGGCACCGTGACCGCCAAACTTCTTCGGCTCTGCTCTCCTGGGGTCCGCGATAAGGAGGGTCCTGTCGTACGCAACCAGCTTCTTCTTGAGCTCGAGGGCGCTCGCGGCGTCGAAGTACTTCGCGTAGTAGGCAACGACAGCCTTCGCAATCGCCTGGCGGATGGCATACACCTGCGAGGTGTGTCCACCACCCTTCACGCGAAGACGGATGTCAATCGCAGAAAAAGCATCCTCGCCAGCGACAAGGATGGGCTCGTAGACCTTGAACCGCAAGATCTCCGGCTTGAGGAGAGAGATGGGGGAGCCGTTGATGTGGATGAGACCCCGGCCTTCCTTCGCGTGCGCAACGGCAGTCGCGGTCTATTTTACGGATGTAAGATTGGGAAGTGTACGGGGAGAGGGGGGGGCGAATGAGAAAACATGGGAGCAATGGAACGAACCTTCTTTTTGCCGAACGTCTGAACGGCCTGCGTCGTAGAAGCCATTTTGAGGTGGTGAATGAGCCGGAGGTGGGGCTTTTGCGAGGCTGGGTGGAGGAGGGGTCTCAGCTCGAGGGTCCTGAGGGGTCGCCGAAGTACACAAAACGGTCATCCGAGGCGGTTACGTGCCATCCATCCCAAATCCAACGTTCTCCGCCAAATTTCAGCTCCCAAACGGATGTTCATGGTCCGTACGCCCCTCCTGCCGCGACACTGAGATTAGGAACGAAAACTCACCCCTACGGTGTTTGATGTGTGCTTGACGGCTTGTGCGACGACCGATCTGGAGGACTTGGCTGTAGGGCGCCCGCCAGTCACTGAGTCACACATGAGATGAATTAGGAAATGTCACAGTGTCATGCGTGCGTTACCCATCTTCCTATTTGACGCCCAACTCATTCGACGACTACGACGACGGCCATGCTGGCTGTTATCAGGCGTGCGCTGCGGCAGGTGCGTTCCCCCCTTCATGCTTGGAATATCATCTAATGTCAGTTTAGACCCCTCCATTCCTCTCCCGTAGGTTGTCGACCGTAGTCACTTCTTCTCATGAAGCTGTCGGTTTCGACCTGGCACATGGCCTTGTGTCCCCTGCATTAGCAGGCCAAAGTGCGTCGTCGGCGTCCATAACCCGCAATCTGTGTACGTACCATCATATATATGCCCTCAACACCTCTTCTCATCATCAAACTAGCCACACAACCCCTCTACCTCCAAATGTCTTCCTTAATTCGCCCCGCTGAAGATGTCGATCCTTCGGACGAGCTCGTTGAACTTGACCCTTCTGTCTTCGCACACCCTGTTCGCCGAGACATTCTCCACCTTTGCGTCGTTCACTACCTCGACTGCCAGCGTCAGGGAAGTGCCAACACCAAAACCCGCGGCGAAGTTCGTGGCTCTGGTCGCAAGATCCGACCTCAAAAGGGCTCCGGCCGTGCTCGTCTTGGGGACGGGCAGAGCCCCATGCTCCGCGGCGGAGGTGTAGCGTTTGGTCCCAAACCGCGCGACTTCGCCACGAAGCTCAATCGCAAGGTCATACAGATGGGCATGCGGGTCGCGCTCAGCGCTCGGGCGAAGGAGAACTCACTGGGCGTCGTCAGGAGTCTGGAGTGGCAGGGGTATAAGACGAAGGAGTTAGAGGAGCGCATTGACGAGCTGGGATGGAGGCGAACACTCTTCGTCACGGGTATGAACGAAATTCCGGAGGGGCTTAGGCGGGCTAGCGGCAACCTGACGGGGGTTGACACGGTCACCGCAGAGGACCTCGATGTTTACCATGCACTCAAGTGGCCTAGGCTTGTGCTGGACCTTCCGGCCGTAGAATGGTTCGAGAGGGCGTTGGGCAGGTCGACGGTACCAGTTGCACCTTGAGAATGTTGGTTGTGATTAGCATACACATCTATATCCTAGAACCATTAATACTCTAGATGACACCCCTCCGGAAGCCTCGCAGTGTGACATTGAGGAACTCCATAAATCTATGACCATTAATGGTTTCCTTTGATATGCTTCTATTATGCGCGCGCGCGTTTATGCTCTTTGGCTTAAAGTCAATCCATGCAAGCCTAGGGGCCAAAGGCACCGAATCCGATGTCAAGACTCAAGACGACCTCCGCGCGACCGTGCTCAGGAGTCATGGCCGCACGCGTTCACGTGACATAACGCGTGATCTAGGACGCGCCGCGTTGTCGACCCTGCTCATCGCTTACTCAGTATTGACTTCCACCCTCGCTCACCCGGCCCCTCTCCACTAAGCATCGCCCCCAATCATGAGCTCCCAGCCTGGATCGCAGGAACAGGAAGAAGTTCACTTCTCAGGCCCACTCCTTGTGGAGAAGCTTGCCGAGTATGGCATCACCCCACAAGACATCAAGAAACTTACTGAAGCGGGCCTACATACTGTTGAGGCGGTGGCATATACGCCTAAGAAGAATCTTATGACGATTAAGGGTATTTCTGAGCAGAAGGCAGACAGGATTCTCGCAGAAGGTGCGCATTTATCTCTATTGGTTATGACCACATTAGACCAACACCGAAGGTTATCAGCGTTGAAGATCATCCCGCTCGGCTTTCAGAGCGCCACCGAGGTGCACGCACGTCGTGCTGAACTCGTTCACATCACCACTGGCTCCAAGAACCTCGATGCGCTGCTTGGTGGAGGCATTGAAACGGGCGCGATTACTGAACTCTTCGGCGAGTTCCGTACTGGAAAGTCGCAAATATGCCATACCCTAGCGGTGACATGCCAGCTGCCCGTAGACATGGGAGGTGGTGAGGGAAAGTGCCTATACATCGACACGGAGGGAACTTTCCGCCCGGAGAGGCTGCTGGCTGCGGCAGAGAGATTTGGCTTGAACGGCGAGGAAGTGTTGGATAACGTTGCCTACGCACGAGCGTACAACGCAGACCACCAGAATCAACTGCTCACTCAAGCAAGCGGGTTTATGTCTGAGTCTAGGTTGGTGTTTTTATCTCGTTGTATGCGCCTCTGCATCAGGAGTCTCTGATCCTATTCCAATCCTCAAAGATTTTGTCTTCTCATCGTTGATTCGGCTACGGCGTTGTACCGTACGGACTTCAGTGGTCGTGGCGAGCTATCTGCACGTCAAGCGCATCTTGGCAAATTCTTGCGCACGCTTCAGAGACTGGCGGATGAGGTATATATTGTTGTTTTGAGAACGTTCGTTGTTCGACTCACAACTACGCAGTACGGTATTGCCGTGGTGATCACAAATCAAGTCATGTCGAATCCCGATGGCGCTGCGGGACCCTACGTAGCCAACGAGAAAAAGCCCGTAGGAGGAAACATCATTGCCCATGCTTCAACAACTCGGTGCATATTGATCACTCTGAATCTTCTCCAATTATTGATCTCCGCGATGCTACAGCTTGCAGCTCAGGAAGGCTCGGGGTGCAAATCGCCAGGCCAAGATCTACGACTCGCCCTGTCTCCCCGAATCAGAGACGACGTTCGCAATTCTTCAGAGTGGCATCGGCGACCCGGAAGAAGAGTGATTTCTGGGTCGTGCTTTTCTTCTGTACTATACGCCTCGGACTGTTGTTACTATGTGATGCTATCGTACCTCACGCTTACACACGGAAGTCGTTCTTACTCCATGATACAAATGTTTTATTCTTCTTCACCCTCCGCGAGCTATTACTACAATGTGCTACCAGAAGCTAGTCTACAGTGGTTGAACGGAGACGACCCAGTTGAATGGACGACAACGACCAGTTGAGTGATCTGTCTAACGCGAGATGGGTGAAACAATGGGGGTGGCATGAATATGTGGACAGGGCGTACACCGTCCGTGGTCGGGTTTTTACGGGGAAGGGGGGTAGAGGCAGGGTGACACGGATGTGAGAAGCTACTTCAAGGAACTCTTCTATGCAAGAAGACGAGTAAGGACGTTCGCGCCCGTTTTGCTGATCTGCTCCTTGAGGGCGTTCACGTCCGACGGGCTCACGTCCGCAATATCCGCCATGAGGTAGGCAATGTCGCCTTTGGAATCCGAGTATTGCTTCTCGACATTGTGGGACGAGAGGATCTCGTTAACCTGGCGGAGGACACCGGGGATGTTGTTATGCACGTAACATACACGGACGTGGGTGGTTTCTTCGGTCGTGATCGCGCGGAGGTCGACCTCGGGGAAGTTGACCGCGCCGAGAGTCGCGCCATAGTTGAGGTAGCGCGCAAGCGCGGCGGAGACCTCTTCGCCGATCATGCGCTGCGCCTCCTCGGTGGAGCCGCCGATGTGTGGGGTGAGGATGACGTTGGGGATGGAGCGGAGCGTGCTCGACCAGGCGTTGAGCTGGTCATCGAAAGGCAGGCCGTTCGCGCCTGGCTCAGCGGGGTAGACGTCCAGGGCGGCTCCGGCGAGGTGCCCAGACTTGAGCGCGTTCACGAGAGCAGGGATGTCGACGCACTTGCCCCGTGCGTTGTTGATGAGGTACGCGCCCTTCTTCATTGCAGCAAGTTGTTCGGTGGAGATCATGTTCATGGTCTCCGGGAGCTCGGGGACGTGCAGTGTGACGAAGTCCGACTCGGAGAGAAGCGTGTTGAGCGAATCGACCTGGCGAGCCGAGCCCAAGGGCATGAGGTTGATGACGTCGTAGTAGAGGACGCGCATGGCGAACGCCTCCGCGAGCACGGAGAGCTGCGATCCGATGTGGCCGTATCCGACGATACCGAGGGTCTTCCCGCGGGCCTCCCAGCAGCCCTTAGACTGCTTGTTCCAGGTGCCTTCGCGCATCTCGAAGGCGCGCTGGAAGTACTGCCGGGCCAGGGCGACGACCTCCGACATGACAAGTTCCGCGACCGATCGGGAGTTGGAGAAGGGGGAGTTGAACACGGGGATTCCAGCCTTAGCGGCGCTGAGGAGGTCAACCTGGTTTGTCCCAATGCAGAAGCATCCGATGACCAAGAGCTGCGAGGAACGGTCTTAGAACACGGTTGCGAAGGAAGTAAATTGCACGCGCACCTTGGTCGCAGCCTTGAGCACTCGCTCGGTGATCTTGGTCTTGCTGCGGATGCCGATGGCGTGGTACGAGCCGATTTTCTCGACGAGCTCGTCCTCCGACATGGCCTTGGTAGAGTGGTCTACGTGGAAGCCTTGCGCGCGGAAGGCCTTGACGGCCTCCTGGCTGATGTTCTCAAGGAGAAGGAGACGGAGGTCCTCATTGTCGACGGGATGGAGAGCCTTCGGTTGACGAATGGCAAAGTTGAGGGACTCCTTGCGGAGGAAGTGGTCGTGGATGCTCGAAGAGGTGGGGGAGGTCGAGGCCGCGACGACGTTCTGGGAGATCCTGGGGACGGGGATGTTGACTGCGGAGGACATTGCTGGCAAGGGGGGCGTGGTGGGGGTGAACTTGAGGAAGGAACGTGTATGACTGGAGCCGAGTGACGCGGGTAGCGAGGTTATATGCTGGTGCTATTCGGAATTTGAGGAGGGAGCTCATGAAGCGGTCAGTATGGCGCAATATTTAACTTTCCATTGGTGATAAGATTAGATCCGATCCCTGCAGCAGACTTTCCTTGACTCGATCGGACTCGTTCAGCTTGTCTCTTCCAAAATGTTGCTCACACACTTCGCTCTGCGACCCCAACACGCCCGCCATGGGTCTCTACCTCCTTGATTACGGCGCGGGCAACGTCCAGAGCCTCGCCAACACCCTCAAGGCGCTCGGCCACGACTTCCAATGGATATCCTCCCCAGCCGACTTCGAGAAGGCCACAGTCAGTTTTTTTCACCCCGCAGCCATCTTCGTCCCGCTGACATCGCACTCGGCGCGCCTACTTAGAGCCTCATCTTCCCCGGGGTCGGTGCATTTGGCAGCGCCATTGATGGCCTCGTATCACGCGGTCTCTACGAGCCCCTGCGCGAATACATTGCGTCGGGGAAACCATACTTCGGCATCTGCATAGGCATGCAGGTCCTCTTCCGCTCCTCAGCAGAGTCTCCCGCCAAGGGCCTAGGTATCATCCCAGGCGACATCGGCCTTTTCTCCAACGCGGACAAGTCGGTCCCTCACATGGGCTGGAATTCGGTCGAGTTCCTCGATCCGGTCGAAACGGCGCACGAAGGCATCGATCCGCGCTCCAGCTACTACTTCGTCCACTCCTTCCGCGCGCCGTACGACCACGAGCGACCCGAAGTCGCCCAATGGGCGCACACCACGACGCAGTACGGCCAAGAAGTCTTTGTCGCCACTGTACGCAAGGGCAACGTCTTCGCCTGCCAGTTCCACCCCGAGAAGTCGGGCCCCGCCGGCTTCAAGGTCCTCGGCGCATGGCTCGCCCAGTCCGAGGCCGAGCGTGCGACGAGCCCGCCCACACCTCGCGTCGCGCGGCCCCCACGCGCCCGGGACGGCTTCACGAAGCGCATCGTCGCGTGCATGGATGTGCGCTCCAACGACGCCGGCGACCTCGTCGTGACCAAGGGCGACCAGTACGACGTGCGCGAGCGCGCGGACGCGGAGGGCGCGGGCGCGGTGCGCAACCTCGGGAAGCCCGTCGCGCTCGCGGCGCGGTACGCCGCCGAGGGCGCGGACGAGCTCTGCCTCATGAACATCACCTCCTTCCGCCACTCGCCGCTCCGCGACCAGCCGATGCTCGCGGTCGTGCGCGCCGCCGCCGAGGCCGTCTCCGTCCCCCTCACCATCGGCGGCGGCATCAAGGACACCGTAGACCCCGACGGCACGCCGCGCCCCGCCCTCGAGGTCGCCGGCGCGTACTTCCGCGCGGGCGCGGACAAGGTCAGCCTCGCGACCGAGGCCGTCTTCGCCGTCGAGCGCATGCGCGCGCTCCCCGGCGGCGTCGGTGACGGCACGAGCGCGATCGAGACGATCGCGGCCGCGTACGGCCGCCAGGCCGTCGTCGTCTCCGTCGACCCGCGCCGGGTGTACGTCCCCCTCGACTACGACGGGCCGTACAAGGACGAGGTTGTATTCGGTTCCCCGGAAGGGCCAGAGAGCGAGCGCGGGAAGGCGTGGTGGTACCAGTGCACCGTGCGGGGAGGCAGGGAGGACCGCCCGCTGTCGGTCGCACAACTCGTCAAAGGGGTGGAACAGCTCGGCGCCGGGGAAGTTCTGCTCAACAGCATCGACCGAGACGGCACGGGGCTCGGGTACGACCTTGCGCTGATCGAGCTCGTTCGGCGGTCCGTGCGGATACCAGTCGTCGCGAGCAGTGGGGCGGGGAAGGCGGAGCACTTTGTCGAGGTTTTCCAAAAGACGGACGTCGAGGCTGCGTTGGCGGCGGGCATCTTCCACCGACGCGAGGTCGGCATAGACGAGGTGAAGGGGGCGTTGACTGCCGCGGGGATTCACGTACGTACATTGTGAGCACGAGTTTATGTTGAAGTCACGGAATCCATTGTGTAATACGCCATCCTCCTCGTACATGACTTGCAAAGACTTTCTGCGAGACCGCTCATCTCGGTATCATACAGTGGGGGATATTCGACGGTGACATTTGTGGACACAGTAGGGTAAGTAGGATCTGCTGGAACCAACGAATAGAAAGCAAGGAAGCCCGTACTGTGTAATCGTCGAGGCCGGTATCATGTCACAAGGAGTGTGGAACCATTACGTCGGAGGACAAAGCTGGGGTTGTAGGGAGGGAAAGGCATACATAGGTAGGTACAAGGCACGAAGGGGAGTGGGAATAGGTGTGCCAGTGGGCACATATGGAGTCCTTCTAAATGTGGGTCCACGTATCGCTAGTCTACATGGAAAGCAAGAAGAGAGGGCTCTGAACGAGTACAGCTGAGCGGCCAAGGGTACAGCGCGACAAGATCGATCAAGAATGCGTACGGTCATGAGCATGAAAATGGGCGAGTCGCTTTACTTGGCGCGGCCCTTCACGACGGTGCCGACCTTCTTCAGTAGGCTGGTCTTCCGGCCGAGACCCGCGCCGCTGGCGCCGACCTCCGCGCCATCGAAGTAGCCGTCAATATATTCCCCGGAGGGGGTGTCCCTCGGAGGGGTGGGGAGTGACTTGTCGGTTTTCATGGGCACATGGTCGACGTAAACGAAGGCATCGTCGGAAGGCGAGGCAGCCTGCGGAGCGCGGCCGTAACGTGCTGGGGTGTGATTGCGTCAGAACGTGGATTACTTTGGGCAATGGGCTTGTAAACGAGACGCCCAGATACTCACGGGAAGGCCCAGGAGACATCTCACCACGGGCACCGTCACCCTCGTACCCGGCTACTGGAACGTTTGGCGCGTCGCGCATCTTGCGGATGCGCTGCATAATAGACTTGTTCCGACGGGGAGTGCCGCTTGAGGGCTCGTAACCGGCGCTAGGAGGGGAAGGGGGTCCGTTGTCATGGTCCGTTTCGGGGACGAAGATGGGCTGAGGGGGAGGGATGCTACGCTTGGTGGTACGTCGTTGGGGCGTGGGATGGTTCTCCTCCAAGTACTCCCTGTAAACGTCGCGAGCATCTCTCCCATCCTTGGTTCGCTTGCCAGAACTGTGGCCGTTGCTCCGGTGGTACTCTCCAGTGGGGTGCGAGGCAGCCCCACCTCCTGCTGAGAAATCTTCAAACGGCTCGGGCTCGTGAATGCCCCATGCCTCTGCTATGGCGTCGTGCTTCTTCTTGGGGGCCTCGTAGGGGATGAAGACGTCGGGCGACCTGGGCAATTGCTGGGCGGTCGCGAGAGCCTCCTTGTCCGCCTCTTGGCCGGCGGACCAGGCCATCATGGGAGCCTTCGTACGGTGACGGTTGCGGGACGGGGCACAGGCATCGAAAGGCCCGTCGTGGTGGAACACTGGGATGGAAAATGAGGACTGCTGGCGGTGGCACGAGAAACAATGCCACTCACTGGGGCCTACGCCGGAGAAGTCGAGTCTATCGATGACATCAGCATGGGAGGAGCCCTTCTTCTTGGTACGGCTGGATTTGCCCTTGTCCATGGCGTTCGCTGTACGGGGGACCGAGTCTTGCGACTGCGAGCGCTTAGATACAGGGGGAGGGGGACGGGGGACGGTTGTTGGACTAAGAATAAGCGGATGAGGGGAGGAGGAAGGGAGAAGAAGCCGAACAGGAGGCGGGGAGGAGTTGATATCAGTTGATCTGAGTGAGGGGTAAGCGAGAGCAACGAGCGGGGACTCACGGAGGGAGCTCGGTTTGACTCCGACCGACCCTATGGCGGGTGTTCTGATCAGAGACGCCCCGGACGGTGACGGTGTCGCGAACAGCATCCATGATGTTCTGCCGGTTGGGGCCTGGGGTAGGTGCGGCGTACGGCCTCTGGGACTGGGGATAGTAGCGTGTGGCGGGCTTGGCGGGCTGCTTAGGGGGAGGCGGAGAAGGGGGACGGGCGAGAGAGGGTTGGGGGGCGTTCCTGGAGAGAGTTGGGGCGCCGTAGGCTGAGTATGAGACGTTGGCCGGGTCGCTGAACGGATCAACGGTGGCCGGCCTGTGCCGCGGGTGATGCTTTGAGACCTGCATTCGATGTCTTCGCGCTTGAGAAGGGTCCGGCAGGGGACCGAGTCTGGAGGCTGCGATGGGGTCTCGTCCACTCGGTCAGGCGGTCACTCGATTCGGCAGCTCCGATCTCCCACGCCAAGATAAAGGCCGATGCTGCAACGGTGGGTGGTGCGCTCCCGGGCAGGCGAGGGCGAGTGCGGCGGAGGCGAGGGGGCAGGCGGCGGGGTGCCGCGCTGGTGGGTGGTGGTGGTGTGGTGGTGGTGGAAGACAGAAGAGGACTGAAATAACTGCGGGACTCGGGGCAGCCCAGGCGAGAGCCCTGCACGCCTGGCCTTTGGCGCGGGCTGCGATTACGCACAGGGGCACCGCCCAAAGCGGCCGCTCCCCCGGAAGCGCCAGCCAGTGACGTGCCCTCGATGGCTGCCGGCTGCCGAGGGCGCGCTCTCGGCCGTGCCACCTCCGCAATTGCCCCGCCTTCCTTTCCGCCGCGCCGCCTTCTCCCCGCTGTCCCTGGGGCTGACCGTCTGACCCCGCCGCCTCCTGCCGAACTCCGGTGCGAGGGCCCTCCCTGCCCTCCGACCGCTTCCTCCTTGGCCTCACGTCTTCTCGTCTGGCCGCCGTCGCGCGCCGTTCGTACAATCCGCGAGCTTATCAGAGGCGGGTGGAATGGGACAAGCAGCAATGGTGGCGTCTCAATGATATCACTGCTCGCCCGAGCGGCCCAAATCTTCCGACTTGCACCATCGAGCCGTTGAGCATTTCTCCCCAAGCTTCCTCCTTGTCTGCACCGCCCTCTTCGGCGCCCTTCGCACTCTCTGCCCATTGCCCAAGCCCCTTAGACCCTCACAAAAGGAGAGTCTGGACCGTGTCACAAGGATCTTCTCCACCTACACACGGCTGCTTCGTATGCACCGCTCGGCTGCGTTCTATCCATACGCAGCACGAATCTCCACCGCACCCAGGTACTTCCTGCACTGTGCTCTTGGGTGCTTCCTTGGCCACACTGCACGCAGCATTGTTTCATCTTATATTACGATCAAGCCGATGGGCAGCACCCCAAAGGAATCTAACCGCCATGAGCACTTCTCGTGGCATGTACGGAATGCTCCCACCGGTCCGAACACTAGTCTCGTATATGGAATCCCATGTGCTCGACATGCCGGCACGCGTCATCTCGTCTCTCAATCAAGCATTATCGAATCCATGGCGCCTTAACGGATGATACACCCGTACCATGCGTACTGTGTGAATTCAAGGCACTTAATTACTTGAAACGTCAAAACTACTTCTCTGTCGGATCTTGGGGGTGCAATTGTTACCTGGACGCATGTGTATGTGGCCGAGCATGAGACTAAACCGCCGCTTTGGAACAAAGACAAAATGCCGGTATATCTTCTTTTCTCATAAACACATCATCGCCGGGTGTCGCGCTAGCCGTTTTCGTGTGGCCTATTTACGGCTTTGCCCTGATTCTATCATGGTTGTGCCGACGTCGCGGATAGTTGGTGTGTGACTGAGTCTGCTTGCGCTAAACACTCAATTTGTCTGCGAGAGGAGCGGGTAGGGTGGACTTGCGCCGCGTTGATAGCGGCTTGTCTGCTCTCAAGCACATCCCAGATATGCACCCACCGAACGCGATACACCTGCAAGTAATAACCCAGACTGAAGCCAAGAATGAGGTTGGGAGATGCTCAAAGAGGAAATATTCAACATACCAGCTAGTCCGGCCCCGGGCGGCTCCACCGGACCTCGGCCGGCTATGGTTCTCACGCGTTAGAACTCCGCCTGTCTCTGAGGGCGCCTCATCCCATAGGGCAGAATTTCCGTACGCCTCCTCAAGACCCCCCCATTCAAGGTGAGTATGCCGCTATGCTGCCTCAGAATGTTGTCAGATCGTCTCTGTGGATGCCGTTTGCATGGTGGATACCTCGGTTGGAGTGGAATTTGGGTCGGAATCAGGTGGATTGACGGACCCTTGGGCGGATGTAGCGGTGGATCCCCGACTGGCAAACTCTGCTTTGCTTCGTTCTGGGCTTGCGTGCTGATATCTATCCTTTCCACCAGACTAAAACATGGGTTTCCGGTACAACAACGGTGCGTGCAACGCTGATCGCAGGAAGGAATCAGCAGGCATTAAACTACGACTTGTCATATCCAGTCCTCCACGCCAACCACTTCCGCAAGGACTGGCAGAGCCGTGTCCGCACCTGGTTCGACCAGCCCGGCCGCAAGCTCCGCCGCCGCCAGGCCCGCAAGACTAAGGCCGCCGCCCTCGGCGTCCGCCCCCTCACCCTCCTCCGCCCCGCCGTCCGCGCCCAGACGGTGCGCTACAACCGCAAGGTCCGCGAGGGCCGTGGCTTCACCCTGGCCGAGCTCAAGGAGGCCGGCATTGGCAAGAAGGAGGCGCGTGGTGTTGGTATCGTCGTCGACCACCGGAGGCGAAACCTGAGCGAGGAGGGCAAGGCGGTCAACGTCGAGCGCCTCAAGGCGTACAAGGCGCGCCTCATCGTCTTCCCCCGCAACGCGAAGAAGCCCAAGAAGGGCGACTCCACCGTGCGTCCTGTCGTATTTTGTTTGTGGGATGGGATTTTAACTTGGGAATTTAGGGCGCCGACCTCACCGCTGCTACCACCCGTGCGCCCCTCCCTCTCCCCGCCTCCTTCGTCCCCGAGGCTCCCCGCAAGATTACCGCCGAGGAGCACGAGTTCGAGGCCTACCGCACTCTCCGCAACGAGCGCGCTGCTGCTCGCAACGAGGGCAAGCGCAAGGTCCGGGAAGCGAAGGTTCGTTCACCGTTTAGACCTCCCGACAGAATTGATATTAACCATGTTTCTTTGACTCCTGCAGAAGGCCGAGGAGGAGGCGAACAAGAAGAAGTAAACGATCTATTTGCTGCTTCTTCCTTACCTGTACCACCTCTGCATCATGCTACTACTCGCACTACCCATGTACTCAAAAGCTGGCACGCCCGGGGTCCTATAGCATCATACATATGCCACATGCACGAATATGATGACCGCACTTTTGGCTGGGCAGTCCCACCCCACGCCGCGTTTGAACGTTTGATTCCGACACAGATAAGATGTGATGTGTGCTTTCGATACGTAAGGGGTCGTATGAACGGGTCCTAGACCTATATACATCTTGTAATTGTCCTAGTCTATTGTACGCCCGTCCGCCGTTCATTTGCTCATAGCCTCTCTGACTTCTGAATCCGCCACCATCCCAATGATTTTGATCTGGTCGGCGACTTGCTTCAAGACGCCGTTCACCTCCCCGTTGCCCTCGATGAAGCCAAACTCTGCGTACTCGAGGCCGCGCTCCTTGGCGAACTCTTTGACGATCATACTCGCCTGACGGAGATTGTGACGCGGGAGGCGGGGGAAGAGGTGGTGTGTGACCTGGAGGTGGAGCCCTCCGTGGATGAACTCAATCGAAGGCGAGCAGACCACGTCGACGGTCGTCCGCAGCTGGCGCGCGAAGAAGGACTCGACGGGGCCGAGGTCCGCGGTCGAGCGGGAGAAGTGCGAGAGCACGATCTGGGCGAGGCGCGGGCGGGGGATGGGGGCGGTCAGCGGGGTCTGTCGCCGCATCGGACCGGCGCGGAGGGCGGCGGACTCACTTGGACGTGCACGGGGCTCGCGGCGATGTGGCTCACGAGGAGGTAGGCGAGGGCGCGCTGCCAGGTGCCGCAGCCGCGGAGGAGGGCGCCGAACCAGGTGAAGTAGAGGCCGAGGCAGGCGACCTCTGCCCACCACCACCAGCGGCCGCCGCGGAAGCGTTTGGGCTCGAAGGCGGTCTTGGCGAGGTAGCCGTACGAGTTGGCGTAGAGGTTGAAGCGGGCGAGGCCGAGGACGAGGTAGAAGAGCTTGTGCTGCATCGAGATGAAGAGCTTCCCCGCGGCGTCGAACGTCATCTCGCGTTTGTAGTATGAGGACCATAACGATTTGAGGAAGACGGGGGAGATGGCGAAGAAGGGGAGGTGCTGGATGTCCGGGTCGCTGCGGTCATATTAGCACTACGCAAGAATGTACAAGTGATGAGCAGGGCGTACTGGGATGGATGGTTAGTGACCACTATGCGCACACATGTTCGTTATTACAACTCAAGGCAACAATATGTAGGACTCACAATGATGTACATTGTGATTCTGCAGTATCATCAGCTTGCTGGAACTCGGAAGGCCAAAATGGTACTCACATTGACCCACCAGCCTATGCTCAGCCCTCCCAAAAAGTCTGCCACGAAGATCGAGATGAGGCGGTCAAGGGTCCAATCGTGCGTGACCCCAACGTGCCCAAGGTCATGCGCGAAGAACGTGAGTTGCTGCCAGAAGAAGCCCAGGAACACCGCGCTCGCCATGAGCCATCCACGCTGGTAACACAATGCCGATGCCAGCGCGAGAAGAGTGTAGCGGACGAACTCTGGACCGTACCCGGTAATGAAAGGCGTGTCGTAGAGGCCCGCATCCTTGACCCGCTTGTGCAGTTCCCGGTATGCATCCTGATTGAGCTTCTCGTTCCTCGGAGACAGCGAACTCGGCGCGGGCTCCAGCTGCGCGCGCGTTGGTCCCGTCTCCGTCTCCGCACCCGCTGCTCCTCCGTCGCCCTTCACCAGCAAGATCTCCGACGTGGGCGCCGCACCTTCCCCTCCCCCCTCCCCCTCCCCTCCGTGGGCAGCAGCAGGCGCGAGCGGGCGCGCCTCGTTGTACCACTCCGCGCGGCCGTCCGCGGCGACGCGGCGCACCCAGCCGTTCGCGATGGGCGGGACGAGCGGGACCCAGCCGTGCTCGCCGAGCTCGACGCGGCCGATGGCGAAGCCGCGCATGCGCGTGAGCGTCGCGGGCGCGTGGAACGCCTCGACCTCGTCCGTCGCGTCGCGCCCGACGTAGTGCAGGATCGAGAGGCGGCCGCCGGGGTGCGCGGCGAGCCACGAGGGCGGGACGCGCACGAGCTCGCCGTGCAGGACGAAGAGGGTGTCGCCGGCGAGGATGCGCGCGGCGACCTGCTCGCGGGTCCAGAGTTGCGCTGGAGGGAGGCCCATCGCGGTGGGCAGGGCCGGTGAGGATTGGGGGCGGGGTGAGGGAGGGAGTGTGCTGTCGAGCGGCAAGCTCTGGTTGTGGGGAGATCGGGGACGGGCCAATTGCTGTTACGGTGCTGCGACGGCGGCGCACCAGCCCTGCCTAGAAGGGCGCTTCCGCCAGCCTGGATCACCTTCTGTGGTCTCAAGCTTCGACATGAGGCCAGGATTTGAATAGAACCACCACGTTCGTGCGCATCCTCGCCGGCGGTCTTGTCGACACGCCTTTACAACGACGGTAACTTGCCAAAGTCCTCCTAAATAAAGGTTCACTGCAAATGGAAAAGAACGTGTAGCTATACAAAAGCCGCAACTACTTGTATATGGCGGTTACTAGTATCCGAAGAGTGTAATAGCGGTCATTAATTCCTCGTAACGCCAGCATTGATAAACCTTTCGTCCTACGTCATCACCCTCAACTTTGCCTGCCTCCGAGAATCGTATCAAGCATTCTATTGAATAACAGCTGTACACATTTAGTTGGCGTCACCTAACCTGTAAGTTCCTTGGTAGGAACGTGCTAGCTCGTGCGCTCAAGGGGCCAAAAGACTTCGGAAGTCGATATGCCTATGAGGTAGAACATCATGCCCAGCAGTGTCGTCCGCAATGCTTTCGTTGGTGAACTTATTATAGTCTTGTGCCTTCAGAGGGGGCGCGGAGTCCAGTATCTACGTCAAAGTGCCGAGGCAATTATTCCGTCTTTCGAGGATATTCCTGTCAGAGCCCACAGTTGATAATACCCCAAACAACGTCGACATCGAAGGTGCCGTGACGCACACAAGCGAGAGTGGGCCACCGCCCCGCCATGCGTGGAGTCCACCTATTGTTCGCGTCTGGCGAGATCGTCGGCGGAAGATGCTACAAGGTGGGTAGAGCTTCCTGCCGTGGGTCGGATACAGCTGCAGCCCTGAGAGTTGTGTATAATTGATACGAACGACCGACACTAGTGTTAGGCGTCGCCCATGCCGGATCAAAAAAGAAAGGGTGACGCGGAGGTCGTAGGTGGTGTAGAGCCAGCGATAACAGCCGGGCCAAAGTGCTGATAATGTTCGAGTGCTAGGATACCTGTAGAAAGGCTTGGTTGTCAATCTGGACGGCATATCGATGTGGGCCAGTGCATAGGCTGGTGAATATGGCTGAGGTCCCAGGTACGGAAGCACGCGACGGCAGAGATAGTGTGGAATCTGGCGGGATGAGGAGTTTCCAGTCAGACGAACCGTGATCGGGGTAGTGGAGGCGACCCGGAACTAGTGAACGGCGGAATGCTGTTCGCATGGGTTCACTAGAATAGACGCGTCGCAAGCAAGCGAGAGAGCTGCAAGGTAGAGAAGTCGACGCCGGAGCCGCCTAGGAGGTTGAAGGTTGAAGCAAGGGTCGGAACGTGGGGAACGGGCGGAGGACTTGCGGGACGGAGATGAGGGAATGGACGGAAGCGCGAGGAGGCTATTTCCTGGCCAGAGCTGGGTGCGGGGAAATGATGCCGCCTGTGTGACGCGCGTGAGGTGGCTGTATGAAAATGAAAACGGAGGGCGGACTTTCTTCCTGTTGATATGTCGACCATGTGGGCGAACGTGGCTTTGGAGCGGTGTGTTGGATGCGGCCAGGATGCCGAGACGGCTGTATATGTGGCTACGGTGGTTGGGAAAGGAGTTGAGTATGCTCGGGCCTCCGTCAGGCGTTGTCGGCAACTGCGCCGGGGGAGACGGACCCGTTACAGACGTCGACAGGCGCTCTGAGCGTCGATCCCGATACCGAACGCCAAGCCAAAATCAGCGGGCGCTGTCAGTCGGGCGACGACGGTGGTGACGGCGGTGACGGGTGACACAACGTCGCGTCCGGCCCGTGACCGTGGCGGACGAGGAAGGCGTCCGTGGCTCGGGGCGCTCACCGCCGTCCATCCTTCTCCCCCCTCATCCCGCTCTGCAGACAGCCTTGCACGCCCCTTCCGCTCTCTCCCCCTCCCCGCCACATCCCTCCTCTTCCCCCTTCTCCGGCGTGCTCGTGTCTGCCCTGCTCACCCTCTGCTTCCGTCGGTCCATGTCCAAGATCTCTCGGAGCCTCCTCCAATCGTTCCTTCTATTATGGCCCCTCCATGCCTACGCGGCCAACTTCACCTTCTCTTACTCTGAGGCTACCGAGTGCGATGATTTTCAGGTCTCATGGCAAGGTACGTTTCCTTCACTGTCCCCCTTCGGGTCCCACGTCCTCACGATCGCTTTCTCAGGCGGTGTCGCGCCATTCACGATGTCCATGGTCCCCGTGAGTACATCCTCGCCCTGCGACAAGCTTATCTTTGTTTAGTTCATCCTCCAGTCTTTTGGCACCCCGAGGAATTTAAACATACCCGACAGCAGCTTCAGCAGCAACCAGGGCGTTTACAAAACCACCCTCCCTTTCCCCAAGGATCAGGAGATAGTCATCGTTATGTCTGACAGCTCTGGATATGGGACCGGTGGTGTTTCTCCAGTCATCACCGTCGGTGCAACTTCAGGTAAAAGTAGCTGCAATACCACAAACCCAAGTAAGCGTAATCCACAAGACATTGCCGAGTTCAACACTTACACGTCTATCCTCAAGGCGTAGACTTCTTTTTTGAAACGCCCTCCGCTCTAACGCAGTGCAGGTACGCTCCGCTTTTCTTCCCACTTCCCGCCGCACTCACCGCTGTTCCTATCTAGAACATACGTGTTCAGCGGTTACTCCACGGCTGTTCAACCTGTCACCATAAAGGTGCGATCCGGCTTGCCATCGCGGACATGGGCACGCGTGCTAATACTATCTCAGGGCCTCGTTCCGGGCGGCAGCACATTCACTCTTAATCCGGGGAAGGGAGTGACGATTTTTGATTGGACTACCGACGTTGCCGCTGGAACGGAACTGGTTTTTGTTATGGAGGACGCGAAAGGACGCCAGGGAGGTAGCTCTGAATTCCAGGCGGTTGGCCTTTCGGATGAGAAGTCATGTCTTCTCTCGAATTCACCGGCCTCAGTCACGAATCCCCCGTCCATGACTGCCACGGCTAGTGCCACGGGCACCGGCTCTCAGGCGTCGCAAACATCTGGTTCGTCCACTGGTTCTGACTCGGATTCCTCCGACCCGGAGAACAGCTCGAATGCTGGGACGGTCGCAGCCGCCATCGTCGGCGTCCTGGTAGCCATGGCCGTCATCGGTTCGCTCGTCTGGTTCTACCTTCGTCGCCGGAACAGTGGCACCGGTGTCATGAAGGGCGGCTTCTTCGGTGGCCGGTTCCAGAAGAAAGAAGTCGACCTCATGCACGGCGATCCCTCACTGCCACCCCCCGCCGCGCTCGACCCTTATCCTCTGTACCAACCACCAAGCATACATGGAGACCTCTCTACCCCCAGCTCCACTTCCAACCTCATCGACGGCCGGCCGAGCGACGCTGCTTCGGCCCATGGGGCCCCCTCAACCATCAACTTTGCCCGCACGCCTTCGACTCTTCTCACCCCGGCTACGAACCGAGGCTCGATGTACGACGGCTCTGCGTACGGGGCTGCTTCCGCGTACGGGGCCGCTTCTGCGTTAGGTGCCACATCCGCGTACGGGCCGCCCTCACCATTCGGCGCCGCGTCCCACTTCGACGGGCCCTCGCAGTACGGCATGGCGCCAGGGTACACCGGCGCGCGCCCAGAAGGGAGCGTCGCCTCCTGGGACCAGAGCGTCACGTCGAGCGCCGCGCGCCGGAAGGCCGCGCAGGCGGGCGTGCCCTCGTACCAGCTCCCCGCACGCTTCATCCTCCACACCGACCTCGAGGACGACATCCCACCCCCGCCCGAAGACGAGGTCATCGAGCTCCCGCCACAGTACAGCGAGCGTCGCGCACCCCGCTCGGAGACCTCGGTCTCGGGGGGCGGACCTATGGCGGGCCCGTCGGGGTACACGCATTCAGATAGTGGCCACGGTGCACGACCGTCATAGGGCTGGCCCTGTCGGTTTCCTTCCCTCGATTCTTCCTCGTCGCTCTTACCCACAAGCCCCCTGTGAGCGGCCAGTCGCTGTCTTCCTTCGCCCTCCCCTCTCCTCCCATGTCTATGTTGTGTTGTGTAGTGGTCGTGGGCGTGGTCGTCGGCCATCGGTCCGGAGACGGACCCTTTTGCTTTTTTAGCCAAACGTTCGCGGGTCGCCGCTGTTTGTCTGTAACCCCTACACCCTCCCCCTGCTGCTGCTGACCCTCCTCCCCTCTCCCCAATCTCACCCCCCGCGGTCCTTACATAGTAGCCCTTCTCTACATTCTACCCTCTCTTTCGCTGCCCCGGGCTTTCCTTCATTCTCACCACCGGGGCCGACGCGCCCGGCACATCGCCACCCTTACTTAACTTACTTAAAAGGTATCATATATCCCGTGCCCGCTTCCTCTCCCCTTCTCCGGGCCTGTCGGCCAGCGCACCGTCCCACAAGGATACCAGCATCTAGCTATATTGTACGTGGTAGTTGTGTGGGTCCCGGCGCGTCGCGTGTGCGCCGCGGGGCCCGCCCGCATGTAGTACAACGACGAGGTTCACCATATCCGTCTGTCTGCGCGCCCGCCCCAACGCCCGCGTCAATTCACGCGCCGCGTCGTGTTCGCCTCGCCTTTCTACCCCATTTGGCTAAGTCGTCCAGCGCGCAGGCAGCTGAGACCGTCGCAAGATGACGTAGAACGGTGGCGCAGGCATCCGGATGCGCTTGCGTCTGAGTATCTGTTCGGGCATCGAGCACGCGGGCTGGGTGTGGAGTAATGCGGTGCATGCGATAGGGTAGTAGTAAGCAAGTCGTGAGCGTACTAGAAGAACAGGACGAAACGGGATTGTACATGGACGGGAGACACGGAGACAGTAGACAGGGGCGAGGACTACGACGACGACGACTATGAAAGCACGGTGCCCCGGCAGGCGGGCGGACGGTGAGAGGACGAGATGATGAATACAATAGCAATAACGCGTGTGCGCACCCCCGACGCACATTCTCTGATTCTTCCAGCTACTTCTCTCTCCATCAATCTAGCGAGGCAATCTGTGCTGTAGGATAATGTCCGGGTAGGCGCGGAGAACTACTGCGGCAACGGCGGGAGCCCAGGAAACATGTTCCCGAGCCCGGACACAGGCACAGGCTCGGGCACAGGCATCGTCACCGGTGCGGGGATGGGCACTGGTTCCGCGGGAGGCGGAGCGCTGGGAGCGGCGACAGGCTCGTCCCCGTCGTCCTCCTCACCACCGAGCCCGGTGTGAGCGAAAGCATCGATCATCGCGTCTTGGTCCTTGCGCCGCTTGTGCCGGCGACGACGGTCGTCCTTGATCGTGCGCGCGACGCGACGGCGGAACGCACCGTGCATGGCGGGGTCCGCCATGGCCTGCTTGCACGCGTAACATGCGAGCTCGATGCTCGCAAGGAGGCGGACGGTTTCGGTGTTGTTGAGGGCCTGATATCGAGGATGGCGGTGGAGGCACGTGTAATTATGGCCGTATGGCGAAAACGCGAGCAGAGTATGAGCGCGGGCACATGCGCAATGGCAGGTGTCCGGGGTGGATATACGCGGATACAAGCAGAAGGTCAGTTCTGCAGCCTTCATGACCAAAACAGACGTTCTCACATTAAGAGACCAAGAGACGACCCGGCTACCTTCCACGCAGCCGATGACCACAAAGTTGCCGCGTCTCTCCGCTTGAAGAGCAGCACCCTGCATCAAGTGGCTACGGTAAGTCGCGCACACGAGTCGCCCAAAGACGACATACCTCGCCGAAAACTGTGAAAATCTTGTGGTTCGTTGCATGCCTGACAACTACAAACACTTTGTGGCTCAGAAACATGTGAGGGTGGAACTGGGTGGAGGGTATTACGTACCAACACGAGAGGACTGCCCCGCTATCTCCTGAGTGACGATGCCGCGGCCCATATACATCCACGTATCTCTCTCCGGTCTTCGAATGTGAACTTTCACCGAGATATCGCGGAATGGCTCGCGTGTCTGGGGGGTACCGGCAATGACTGCGCGCATTTGTTCATAGAGGCGATCCATTTCGGTCAGAACTAGTACAACCAAGAGGAAGATATAGGCGAACGCGCATGCATTGCAATACGGTACTCACCTGCATTAGGGATGATAGTTGGAGGAGGCGGATTGTAGGAGTGGGGAAGCTGGGGAGGCATGGTGCTAGTGTCCACCGGGGCACTCATGACGTCCTCCATATTGTGGTCTTCCATTTGCTACGACAAGAGATCGTTAGAAAAGGAGAGAGCACGCGTTCCAGTCGACTCACGGTATCCATGAAGTTAGGCGGTATATAGATGTGCAGGGAGTTAGCGGCAGAAGGGTGGTCAAGTGGTTGGTAGAAGGCAAGGAGAGCTGCGAGCCGAACCCAAGCCATACGTATGGGCGCCTGTTAGACACGTGACAGCTATTAACGCGTAACGCGACGCGTCCTCGGTCGATTCTCCGTGTACGCGTCACTCCCTCTCATCACGGTGGAACGGAGAAGGGTGAAAGGATCGCCAGACTATGCAGCTTGGTGAATTGCTGATTTTAAACCTTCTATCACTGCACAAAGAGATCTTGCTGCTCTGAGCTGTGGAAGCCCCTGGTGTAGCGTCCTCTGTATATAGGGACAGCACGAAGCCCTGCTTGGTCCACTACCAACTCTCTTACACATCATACTCAGCCAGAGGCTCACAATTAGATACAACAGGCTACCTCATAGGTATACAACGTCCACTCTCCAGGTGTAGGCTCCGTGCGGCAAAGAGATTCACTTCCTCCTGCTTCAACGTTCCGTCCCAATAGTTCAGTATGGATTACACCGCAGAGGACCTCTCTCACATCCCTGATGAAATTCCGCACCAAGCGGAAGCGATGTGGGTAGACGATGGCCGGAGAATCCAGCAGGACGTGATGGTGAAACTGTTTCAAGTGCACGCAGTTATGGCTGAGAACTAATACGGGGGCCTGACTAGGGGGCTATGACTGACAAGGACTACAGTCCTTCCTCACAAGAGGACGACGTCTCATCCAAGTGGAACGTCTCCCCGCAGAGGTCACAAATAGCGTTTCAGAACCACCGTACCATCCACGACGACAAGGACCGGCCCCGGCAGCACGGTCGCGACGATGAAGACGGCACCACTGTGCATAGTCATGATGAGGCTTCTGGCTTGCTCGAAGATGACATTATTTGTGGAATCGTGCAAGCTTATGAGGTATTCTGTAACGGGCGGCGAAGCGACGAGAGCAAGATGGCTGAATACTTGCAGAAGATGAAGACAGAAACGGGGTTAGGAGAAGAAATAGACAAGGCTTATAGGAAGGCAGAGGAGGGTGGCTTGTTGCGGCCGTAAGGGACGTTGAAGAATCGAGGCCTTGGGCTGATACCGCATTGTTCTTTGCTTTTGTTCTCACGATTAGTTGTTAAGTTTGGTAGACGGAATCAAGGTGGATATATTATCGTGACTCGGGGGATAAGTATGAGCCAGCAACTAGACAGAGATTGCGTGGCGTGAACTGGACATTGATGATCGGTGTCCGCTTCGTCGGGAACGTGGTCAACAGATCCGTGCTGAGCACCGAAGTCAGGAATATTCGAAGTTACAGCGCGGAAAACTCACGTCTCCGTGCTCTCCGTTTCGCTCTTCTCGGGCGGATGCTCCTCGGACACGCCATTTACGGCCGCGCCGTTCTCGCGGACCTTTGTGGGAAGCCCACCGGCCGCCTTAACATCCCAACAACGTACCGTCCAGTCCGCCGCACCGCTGACGAGCAGGCTGGATTCGGCGCTGAAAGCAAGGGAGTACACAGATGCGGTGTGACCAGTCATCTTCTTGATACATCTGCCTGACCCTAGGTCCCACAAGCGGATGGCGAGATCTTCTCCTATGTGCAACCTCTGTTAGTATCCCACTCCGCTGATCCAGCACCGTAAGACTCACCCGCGGTGGCAAGGTAACGCCCATCCGGACTGAACGCCAACGTGGATACAATGTCATCGTGTCTGTAGAAAACGCGCACACAGGCGCCGCGTTGCACATCCCACAGCCTAGCGGTGCAATCGCTGGACGCCGTGCCAAGATACAGAGAATTTGGGTGGAAGCCAACGGCCTGAGTTCGAAGCGTGAGTTCCATCACTTCGTTTCTGCGAAACAGTCACACTCACGTTCACATCACTAAGATGCCCAGCATATATCCGCAGCGCCGACGTTCTGTCGGTCGACCACAGTCTCGCGGTGCGATCTCGAGACGCCGTGGCAAAGTAGATGCCCATGGGACTCCATTTCACGTCCCAAACGGGATTTTGGTGTCCGCGATAGGCGACAACGTTTGTCATGGTATCGAGCGACCATAAACGGGCAGTAGCATCTGCTGAAGAAGAGAGGAGGTATTTTGGTGGGCTTGCAGAGCCATTGGTGGGGTCGAAAGCAACTGAGTACACTGGTCCACTATGTCCGATCAGTTTGCGGGTCGTAGAACCACCCTTTTCCTTGATCTTATTCAGGGAGGAGACTGTTGACATTATAAGTGGCCAGTAGGAAATAGAGAAAGGGTAGGAGTACACACCATCTCGTATTGAACCCATTTGGAAGTCGCTCCGCATTCCTTTCAACTTCTCTCCTTTCAAACTCCATAGTCGGATATAACTCTCGGAGAAGCCCGCCGCCAGAAGAGAGGTATCAGCCGAAAACTCGCAGCATGGTACTCTGAGATGCGGTTATCAGTACATGTTTTAGAATCTCACCGTAACATACTCACCCTTCTCCCACGTCGTGAAAAGTATATGCACATACGCTCGGCAGTGCTCGTGCCCGAGCCACTGCGTTCTGAGAAGCGTTGGCTGTTGCAGGCGATAGAGCAGAGGGATCAAGTCGGGGACGTTTTCGTGTATCTCGAACTTTCTCCACCTCACGCTTAACATCCACGCTCCGGAAGGACGGCGGGTGAGGAGGGAGATCGGAGAGCGCGGGAGAAACAAGACCAGCAGGTGGAGTTGGTCGGGCATAGTGAAGATCATATTGAGCCCCTGGGTCGTGGTTGACATGAGCCTGTTCCCTCAGGGTACGTTCGGTCTCTGTGCGAAGCTCGTCGGAAATGGGTGCAGGCCCAAGTTTGAGCTCGCCCTTCGACGAATTGTAAGCGCTCGCGTCGGTAGTGCTTCCGTTCGTTTGAGGAACCACGGCGGAGAGGAAGCCGGTCGAGTCTTCCCATGCTCGAGGGGACACTGAGGAAGTGGATGAGGAGGTCACTGGCGCAGCATGTTAGAAGCTGTTTGTCTGGACCAATGGAAAGATGAAAGACCCACCATCGAACCGTAAGTGGTTGTTTACTACGCGCATAACTGCTGCTCTTCCCCGCTTTCCCTTTTCTCCAGAGAACCCATCCCCTGCGCCAGTAGGCTCCCCCCCAGATCCCTCAGTCAACCAACCTACGAGAAGGTTGAGACCGGAGCGGCTCATGCGCACAGTGTATTTCTCGGTTCTGAACCGCTGTGCGACCTCGTCTGTTTGTACATGGTAGGGCAGTGTGATGGTTGACAAGTGGTGTAGTGTCGCATGGTGAACGGTGGACAACGATGTCGAGAAAGTAGAATAAAAGTTTTGCGCTGTTGCGAGAGCCTTAATGAACGGCCAACCAAGTAACGGAGGCAAAATCACATACCAGCTTCACGATACCCCTGTTGAACCAGATCTAGATAGAAATGGCAGAATATGGGGAACAGAATAGGCCTAAACTCCGGCTACGAGATCGCGTCAGTTACACTCAAGAGTATAAATAAACGTAAGAGCGCACCCGATACATATCCAGCGATCCGTCCACCCACGACTCGAGCTCTCGAAACCCTTCATGCTTGTCCGTCGGGTCAAGCAAAAGCATTTCTTCGGCCCCTACAGGACCTATGCTTGATATGAGATTCTGAATGTTCTGGGGATTGCCCAT
This sequence comes from Porogramme epimiltina, assembly GCA_900155495.1. NCBI lineage: Eukaryota > Fungi > Basidiomycota > Agaricomycetes > Polyporales > Polyporaceae > Porogramme > Porogramme epimiltina. Next base: position 51,894 of record FTLJ01000078.1, on the reverse strand, counting down.
GGTTGACAACTCTTGCGTAACGATCGAGCCGTCCTTGAGAGCATTGTCTTGTGCATCGGGAGACTTATTAGAGAAGATAGCTAGCTGTTTGACGAGCTCCTCCGAAGAGATGGTGTTTGCCGGAGCAGTCTCGGGCTGTTTGCCCTTGTCCTCTGAAGGCGTAGTGCTCCGTTCCCCGTCTTCGAAGACATTTTCAGCAACCTTGTATCCTCTTGAGCGCAAGTACTCGAGAGCTCTGCGGTCTAGGTCCGATACAGTGCTTGTGGAGGCCTCTGCTGCGGGTGCGTTGCTCGCAGAGGGAGAAAGTCCGTCTGGGGTGGAAGCCGCGGGGGTTGCAGCAGACATAGCAGGATATCGTACAACAAGTAGTGAAGAGAGAGATGTCCAGTCAGAGGATCATGTGTAGAGCACGAAAGCAAGTCCAGGCAAGGATAAGAGACGAGAGCAAGTTGCGGAGAGTCCGAAATGGCGGAAAGCTTTGCAGCCACAACGACTCGGACTCGGACGCGTCGCCGGTTGGACGGTCGCGCCTCGTCACGGTAGAGCACGTGACGATGTCACACCACCGTACAAGCCAAATGCAAGCCCTCGGTCCTCCACAGTCGGGACCGATGCACAACAAACCACATGCTTCCAGGCAGTCTTCATCGACTATATATGTGTTCTCAGTAGGAAAGAATACGATGGCATATTTATCAAGCCTAAGGTACACGATATACTACGGATGACCACATTATAAAGATCCCGTCTTAAAACCTCTTACTATGGCATCCTTCCTCGCTCAAAATTTCCCTCTGCGACCACGTTTGTAGCCCCCATAACCGCCGCGACCGGAGGAAGGCGTTTTAGTTTGTGTATAGCTACGTTTCTGTGCCGTACGGGAAGGAGCTGCAGATTCCACCTTGGTATAATCCGCCTTCTTGCACTCAGCGTCGAAAGCAGCTACTAACGCGTTGAAGTCCGTATCGACCATGCTGCCGAAGAGGGGATGTGCCGTTGACCACTTGCCAAACGTCAAGCGGGGCGAGGTGATGCCAAACGCCATGCGAGCGAGGAGTCGAGGATCGTCCCGCTCGGGGCACGCGTTGAGAATCTGTTGGACCTTGCTGGGATCGGGAACGGATTGAGCAATGGGCTCATACTCTACGCCGGCGCCGGTCGTGCAGAAGGTGCAATGGCCACACATGCCCCCTGGAACGGCGTCATGGTCTCCGAAATATGACGCTAGGCCCTGGGCCATACCTACGAGGAGCGATAATCAGCTACGAAGAAGTCCTTGGCAATAGCAAGAGGACGGCATACAATCGTCGTTTGTAGCAAACTCGATGACTTTGCGCATCTTCTCTATAGATTCTTCTTCTCGTGCCACCATTCGTTGATAGATAACGTCAGCGAGAGCCTTGATATCTTTGGAGGCCTTCGGCATTGCGTTCATCACCATGTACCTCTGGAAAGGTTCATACTCGTTGGCTACGTTTTTTGTAAGTTATTAGGGAAGGACTTACATTTCTGAGTTGGGAAGGCTTGGTCGTGATGTGACCTAGAGAGCTCGTTCACTACAACTCAGACCGCAGCAGATATCGGAGGCACCTACCATCTAGTTCCCACCCGCTGATGGTTCGAGCGATGTCTGAACGCTCGATACGCGACCGCTCAGCGGCGAGCACGGCATCGATCTTATAACGGTTAGCTGTTGTCTCCTGGCAGTTTTGACTGCTTACCTGATAACCGCTGCCGGTCTTTTTGGACGACCAGTAAGTTCTAATGGCTATGGCAGGTGCAGAAGTGTCAGCCATGACCGCCTGCATTCCACCTGCAGCCCTCGGAGTGATGTCGTAGATAGAAAAGAAGGGAGTGATAGCTCTAATATATCCATGGTCAAGTTCCAATTGAGCGTAGCACAGGCCAAGGACGTTTTGCTATGTGGAATGAGCGAGACGCGGTTGGTCCCTTAGAATGACAACAACGTACCCTGATGTCATAGCTATCCATTCATTAGTACGAGGTCAAATAGAGGGCCAAAGTGAAATTTAGCACTTACTCCTTGGATTGTTTAAACAGATTGAAATCTAAAGTACCGTCCGATGCTGCCTCTTTCGTGGCAACTTCCTGGATCCAAAGTTCGATGTCGCGCTTTGCGCAGGTATCACCCCTAGCAAATCCTTCCAGGATGGGAAGGTCCGCAGCGCACAGGAACATGTAACATTCTGAGCGCAGTCCGTCTCTGCCCGCTCTGCCGACCTCTTGACTATAATTTTCGAGGGTTTTCGGCATGTGGAAATGAATGACCTATCGGAGTATGAAGACATGCGCTCAATAAAGCAATAGGCCACCCTACCTGTCGGATGTTCGCTGCATAGATACCTCAGCACGGCGGAAACTAAGAATGATCCGGTAATGCCTACCTTTGTCAATGCCCATACCGAACGCAATCGTAGCGACGACAATACCTTTCTCAGAGTCCATGAACTCAAGTTGGACCCGCTCGCGCTCCTCCGATGGAAGACCGGCGTGATAGATCATGGCGTCCAATTGTTTTGACCTGAGGCTGTGAGCGACATCCTCAGCGTGTTTCTGAAGTGTCACATAGACGATGGCTGGTCCAGTGCGCTCCTTGAGGATGGGCACCAGGCGGTTTAATTTCATGCTCATGTTCTGGAAGACTTCAACTTTCAGAGAAAGGCTAGGGAGTCATTATCAGGCAAACGCCGCTGGCGAACACGAATCACGCACTTCGGCCGATAAACAGGGATACGGAACACGCCCTCTTTCGGATGGATGAAAAAGTTGTCGCAGACGTCCTTGGCAACGGACTCTGTGGCAGTTGCCGTCAGACAGAGGACACGCTCGACGTCCATCTCCTCGGCGAAACGGGCTATCTTCAAGTACTCCGGTCGGAAGCTCGCGCCCCACTGTGGCAGACATCAGCCGCGGGCGCGTCACATTGTGGGTTTGTGTGGCGCATACCTGGGAAATGCAATGAGACTCGTCGACCGCGAGGAGCGATATCTTGACCCGCTTCATCATGGCAATGAAGCCCTCGTTGTTGAGCCTAGCGCAGAAGCCTGTTCCAGTAGGGGCGCGGAGGAAACGCAGCAATACGGACTCACCTCTCTGGGGCAACGTACAGGATCTTCATCGAGCCCGAGATGACCTCGTTCTTGATCCAAGACGTCCGCTCTAGTCCCTGGGTGCTGTCGAGCGCCGCTGCCTTCACCTTCCTCATCACCAGCGCGTCCACTTGATCCTTCATGAGCGCGATAAGTGGCGAAATGACCAGTGTCAAACCCTACGACAACCCCGGAACGCGTTAGCTCCGATTCCTCGCCGTCGCGATGCGTTGCACCGACCTCCAAACATAATGCTGGTATCTGATAGGTCAAGCTTTTTCCTCCTGCGAGCCAGTCGACCGCGTTATTCCCTCCGACAGACGCGCGCAACGAGGGAATGCATACGCACCTCCCGTAGGAAACAACACGAGGGCATTTTCGTTGTCTACAATCAGCCGCTTTATGACCTTCGACGCGGCGTATTGTCAAGACGAGGGTAGGGAACAATCCTTCGTATCGAGACGCGTACCGCTTCCTGCTCAAGACGAAAAGAGTCAAACTTGAAAACATCTTTCAGCACTTTGCGTGCATTCTCCATCGTTATGGCGCCGTGTGTAGAATGGCAGGTAGATGGAGTAGGTGGTAGGAGGTCAAGAGGAGTGCTCGACGCGTCGACGGCCCTGCCGTAATGTGCGCACAATACTGCGGAGACCGACTGCTACAAGAGACGCGAGCGGCGTCTACCTTATTGACGCGTTATTTGGACCAGCGGCAGCTTACTCGCCGGGATTCACGGGGTTGGACCCCAGACACTCGGCTTTCACACATTTCGTCCTCCAAGAAACTTAAATTAAACAATTGCAAAGTCGACATCATCTCAACGAATTTGCAACAATCATACAAGCGATACGACCTCGGGGAACTCGGGCAATCATAACGGGGGGTCTCAGCAACGTCGACGTCTAGAAGTGTTCCTGGAGAATGCGGATATTGTGAGCACGCGAAATGAACACGGCCGGCTCGAGGACGAATTCGTACCTTCGCGAAGTTAAACTGAACCGCGGAGTTGTTGTTCTCCATGCAAGCCTCCTTGATCGCCTTGGCAAGAACACCGGGACCACAGAAGTAGGTCTAGAAAAAGAATGTGTCAATCTCGGGCTCTTTCAACACATGGCAACAGGATACTCACGCCGACACGGGTCTTGAGCTGGGAGTCAGTGCCGGGGAGGTACTGGCCGCTCTGGATCGCCTGGGACATGCGGCCGTAGATCGACTTCCAGTCGGGGCGGCCGAACATGGTGCGGGTGCGGAGGAGCGTGAGCGGGTCGTACTCGGCGCCCGCGTCGTTCACGGCGATGTTCCAGAGCATGTCCTCGCTGATCTTCTGCGTGAGGTAGATGTTGATACGCAAGAAGTTGGCTGGGGAGGAACTAGTGTCAAAGATGGACAGCAACACGACGGTTGCCAACACTCACGATCAGCCTGGGCAGCCTCGACCTCCTGGAGGAGCGTCTGGAACCAACCGAACGAGGGGGCGTCACGGCAGACCCAGAAGAACTCCACACGCTTGAGGGAGCCAAGAGCGCCCTTCTTCTGGCGGTACCAGATGTGCTTGAGGATAGACGCGAACGGCGTAACACCTGTGAAACACTTGTCAGGACCAGACCACATCACGCCGTCTGAACGCCGCCTTACCAATACCAGCGCCAATGAGAACAGCGACCTCGCAGTTGAAGACATCCTCAGCCGGCGCACCGTAAGGGCCGTCGATGCGCACGCTAGGGAGGGCACGGCCAGCGGAATCAATCTCAACGAAGTCACCACGGGTACCGTAGATACTGTCATCCTTCTCGGTTCCCTTCATCGCGGCCTTGGTCATCGAGGCGACAACCTGAGGGCCAGCACCGACACGCTCTCCCAATGCATAGGTCCAGTCACCGACCTGACGGATGTGGACAGAGACGTAGGGGTCCTCCGGCGCAGAGGTGATGGTAAACTATCCAAAGGAGGTCAGAACTCGCATATTATCTTGACATGAAGCTACGCATACCGGGTGCCACTGGAGACCAGAGATGTCGGGCACCTGAATGAACAACCACTGGCCGGCGACGTACTTGAAGCTGGGCTTGACAATACGCAGCTCCATAGCGCCTGCCGTCAAACATGTCAGCATCACTACGACCGCTATCTTTAGAAACGAGACTAACCGCTGGGGTGAACGAGGACCTTCGAAAGGCGAGTTGCACGCCTCGCACGAATCTCACGCCAAACCCTCTCTCCAAAGTAGATAATGCCAGGCCAGATGGTGAAACGCCAGCTCTCGTATCCGAGACAGTGTTCCGTCGAGTAGAAGGGGAAGGACGGAATGTAGTCAGGGTCGGCGGAGTCGCGGACGAAGCATCCGGTGGCATGGGCGTAAAGACCGATCATGAAGAAGAACGCAAGGTGGTGCGTGTACCAGAAAGCTTCAAAACACTGGTGGCGAATCTTGTGGTGCGCGGTGGTGTACATCAAGAGCATGATGAGAAGCATGAAGTGGCCGGAAATGCCTCCCGCTTGGGTGTAGTGGATGTCGAGGGCGATCTCGGGGCGGACCTCTGCGCCGGATGTCAGCGAGCAGGCCACGGTAGAATGAGAAGCCAAAGCACGACTTACGGGTACGTTCAACGTTGAAGAAGTTGATGTAGTGAGCGGTGGTGTGAACCATGGACCAGAAGGCCATCGAGTACGCGACTTGACGGTGGAACCAGATGTTCTCGTCGGCGGGGAAGAGCCATGTGAGCTTGGGGCGGACAACACGGATGATGTTGCGCAGCATGGGCACGAGGATGAGACCGCCATCGAAGGCGAGGACGAGACCGGCTCCACGCGACGTCCAGACCGACCATGTCAGGCCGTTGAGCGCGGCGAGCTTGGTGTTGGTTGCCTGTAGGTGCGCGCCACTGGGGTCAGGACGGGTCGAGCGGAGGGCGTCGTCGGACGTACCTGAGAGTGCCAACCATAACCGAAGAAGAAAAACTGAAGACCGTAAAAGAACACGTTGAAAGCAAGGCGGCGAGGAGCGAGGATCTCGCGTTGGAACCAGTTTTCGCCCATGGTGTTGCTTTAGGATTATGTGCCGTCCCAATGGATAGAATACCAAACGAGGGTCGTCCGGCCGGCCAGACAAAGGAATGAAACTCAGAGAGGGAGAGGGAGGGACAAGGGGGACCTAGGGTCGCGAGGTGGGAAGAAAAGGAGTGGAGGAGTGGGCGTTCACGGGGACAGGCTGGGGAGAAGCGTCGCTGCGTTGTGCCCGGGTGCCATCCGGGTGGCATGGCAATATGCGTGCGACCTCGTCTGCCCCGCCCGGCTGTGCCTCGCCAGCGCCCGCGGCCGAGATCTGTTCCCGCTCCTGGCGCCACCCGCGTGGCCTCACGCCTCGCGGCATCCCCCCGCCGTCCTGCGCTATTTTGAGCCGCCCCAGGCCGCCCCCCGCCTGCCGTAGCAGCTCCCGCAGCCCGCAACAGCCAGCCACTCGAGCGCATCCTATTAACCCCCGTCGTCGCCCCCACCCGCCCATTCCGAATGCCCTCGTCCACTCTCTCTCCCCCAGTAGCCCATCTGCCCCTCGCCCCGCCCGCGTCCGCGCCGCCGTCGACCAAGTGCACACATCTGACGCCGTGCCGCACAGCTGGCTCTCATCAATCATCCCCTCTTCTGGGTGCGCCCCGGCGCACGTCTCCTTCAGTCGGAAACCAATCGTGTAACCTCGTGTAGCAAGGACTCGGTACCAGTACTACTGTCCCGCCCCCTCGGGCCCCGGCCTCCCCTGCCGTCGCCCCCCCGAATGCACTTATCGCCCTCCGTCTCTACCCCTCATATCGATACGCGACCATGGCCTCGATCCGATGCACATCTGTGCTGAAGCTCCGAAGCTTCACCTGTTGGCTCTTGGACGCCTCGATCGCGAGCGGGTCTGTATCCACCCACTCGTCCGCGGGCACGTCGGCCGACTCCTTGGTGTACGCCAGGATGTTGAACACCGTCGGCTCGTCGATCACTGGCAGGAACGTCACCGTCGACACGATCTGTTTCAGGATGTTTCGAATCTCCGCCTGTATTTCGCTCTCAGGCTTCGCCGCCGCCCTGTCCCGTCCAAGAAATCCGTGAATCAGCATCAACCACAGCCGCTCGAGCTCGAGACAATGTCCGGCCACCCCGGCCGGCGCGTCTGCCACTCACGGCTCCGTGCCCTCCCCCGCGGGAGGCTCGACCAGATTGATGTCGAACACCCATCGTTCGAGCGGCGTGCGTGAGTCCTTTGAGATGATCGCGAGCACCAGCTGCGTTATGGCACCCGTGAGAAGCCATTCTGTCGGGTTGTTCTCAACCATCGTCCGGGCGTGATCCGTGCCTAGTCACTTACGATTCACCTGCTTCAATATCCTGGGGGGGGATTCGGCGTCCTCGGCGTCAGCCCGGCGCCCGTAGTAAAAGGTTACGTCTACGCACTTCTCTAGGTAATTCTCTAGGGCGAGGTCCTGGGTTACGAGCACCGTCTGCCCGTACTTCTTGACCATATGGAAATCATCAGCGGGATACACGCCGCGCTGGAACAGGATCCTGTGCATGCGGGCGTGATGGATCATTCAGTGACGCCACCCCTGATGAGCCGCTCATGTTCAGCGTACGTGTTCGCGGCAAACTTGAAGAACTCGGTGACGAGGGCCGTGGAACCCTTCAGGGTAATGGCTTGCCGTGTGGGTGCTTGCTTGGTGGGAGCCATGGATAACTTTTGTAGCTGGAAGTGGGTGAGGTAGAGCTGGAGAAAGACCCAAGAAGATGGGTGGCGGTCAACTGGCAAGGTGGCTGCGTGGAACAAACGCGGTTCGCGTACCTCCTTGCGCGTACGTCACATGCACGTGCGCGCGTCAAAGCGGCGTGACCCACCATTATGCACACCAGTGCCACCACCAGGGCGACAGAAGCGATCGCAGAAGATGATCGTTATTATCCATGACATAGGCTGAAGTGGAGATCAAGATATACAGTGAAGAGAAAAGAGGCTATAAACAATCCGTGGCGGTACACATAAAAACCGGTGCACGCAGCAAATGATCGTAGGTTGGCAAATATCGTACATACATGGTGTAGTCTGGTGACAGAAAGGCATAAGGGCATACACTGGAGTGGTAGAATGTCAGCATAGAGAGAGATAGACGTCCCAGCTCTCCTAGGGATATGCAAAGGCGGCAGGATCTCTACTGCTCCCTCACCGGATCCGGCCTTGGTGCAAGCTCGACGTTGGACGCGCGATAGTTTCCTCATCGTCAGAAGATTCTATCTCCATATCGGAGTAAGACGCCTCAGAGTTAAGTAGAGCCACTAGCAAGACTTCATCTTCCGAGTCCGACGTGGAAGCGTTGTTGACGTTGCCGAGCCGAGCTGGAGCAGGAAGAGGGGGGGCCTTGTGTTGCTTCGAAAGGAAGGATGATGGCCGAGGGATGCGTGGAGTTACGAGAGGGTGGCTAAAGACAGGTCCGCAGTCGTCCTCGGAATCGGAGGCTACCGTGAGGTCAATAAATATAGGAGCTTTCTTGACCACTAGCGTGTTTCCCTTTATATCCTCGCCCTTGATCGATTGGACCGCCGCTTGTTTGGCTACGGCTTTCGGCTTTGCGACTGATAGCCCCAAATCAACACGCTGAAAGCGCGACCACCGGACGGACAAGTATAGCGAACTGACCATTGGTAGACGAGGAGCCGAGCACTTGCTTCTTGACAGGACTGCGCGAGTGCAGGGCCTTGGTGCGTAATGCACGCTCGTTGGCGCGGATCCGCTCCTTGACAACTTCTACAGTCTGCTGGTAACGATTCCAGCGGCCGCGTGGACGAAATAAGGGTAAACCAATCGTAAGCAAGCTATGAGGAAAGATGAAAGGACCAACAGTGCGTTTCTTCTGGCCGCCGCCTCTTTTCGCCATATTTAGGATATCTTGTCTATGACAGTCCAAAAGGAATTACAGAGGATGATAAAGAGAGGATAGGACCACTTACTGCTCGAGGAATGTAGTCGTCCCAGCCTCTACTAGAGGCGTGTATATCTCCCCCACCCATTTGCACAGTGCCTCAAACCCACATTCGAAATAGTACGCGCCTACGACCGTCTCAAAGAGGTCCGCGGTTGCCTTAATTTGTGATTTTGACTTGTTGCCGGCGAGCTTGCCTTCACCAAAGGTCCGCTTGGTCAATGCTCGCAATATCGTGCTGTTCACAGCCATGATATCCAGCTTCTCCGCCAGAACAGAGAATGTGGCGTTCGACTGTAAGGCCGCGCGAACACACTGTAGAACGTTGTGCAGCGAGCGAAGCTAGAAAGCAGAAAGAGAACGTACAGTATAGAGATGGGGGGTGCCGTTGGGTAGTTGTGTGTAGAGCTGGCGGCCTATAGTGGCGTACATTAGCGCGTCCCCCAGAAACTCGAGCCGCTCGTTCTCGGCGTGAGCTTGGGGCGTCCCGGCAAGGATCTTCATCCATGTGCTGTCCGATAGAGGCGGGAGGGATGCGGTGTAGTCTGGACGCCGGATCGCCTGTTCAATGGACTGTTGGAGGATGTTGTGTTTGACCATCCTGGGCCCGAAGTAGTGAGTGGGATGGACGCGCTAGGACAAACGGATGGCCGCGATGGGTGTTTATACGATGTATGCGGTGGCTGACAGGGCAGTTCGAGTAGGACGAGGCTGGCAAGCCGGGGGAGGGGCTCATATGCGGCTGGCCGCTGACTGCAAGGGTGGTGGGCTGACCACAACTCTCCCGAGTCGCAACTCCCTATTTGACGCCGGGGTTCCTTGGGACGTGACCTGGGAACACGCTTCGTCCTCGTGGGTCGGTACATACAAAAGGATAGACGGAAAAGGATAAATACAAGAAATCCGCGGTCCTAGTAAAACACTATGAGATACTACAAGAAGCGCTGCTGTTCCCACCCGGCTCCCTCAACCAACTTCCAGGATAGCATCTTCAGCACGCAACAGAATGCGCTTCGTCAGCTTCTCTGTGAGCTTGTACACCTTGAAGAGCGCTCTGTAGATAGGGTCAGCGCCGAAAAGAGGAATACAAGACGGGTGCTTGCCTCGCAGCACCCGCGAGAACCACTGCAAGAACAATCAACGTCATGAGGTCCTTGGATTGACGGTTTGCTCGACGCGTCCGGAGACGGAGCCAGTGAAAGGGGAAGGGTACAGAAAGTAACATGTGCGCAATAGATCCTGCACCAACGACGGGCAGACCGAGGAGAAATCGCCGGAGAAGACGTTGTAGGATGCCTGGTGGAGCTTGAGGCTCTCGAAGTTGGACGTTGCGGTCTCGCCGACGGTATACAGACTGGTCAATCATGTTGTCGTCGGCGAGGATGCCGATGGTCATCCTGACGAGGCCCCTAAAGAGTTCCAAGGGGGACCAGTAGGCGTAGTGGAACACGGGTGCGTCATCATCGCCGCCGACGAAGTATGTGGTAACAAACGAGCTCAGCAGGACGAGGAGGGTGAACAGAAGCGTAGAGATGGCGGCGATGGCAACTACAATAGCTCCACTCAGTAGACTGGCGAGTATGTGGGTAGAGTCGCAGCTTACTAGGGTTGGTCGCAATGCCGACCGCACGCGTACGAGCAAAGTGGTAGCGATAGCCGCACTGGGGGCATGCGTAGAACGCTCTACCAGAAGAAGAGGTATTCCGCCATCGCTGCAAGCATTTCACGTGTACATGCTGTAATACCAGAGGGAAATTAGCACGAGGATGTGCCCAGCTGGGAGACGGAAGCGACGTACGCTTATGGAACCTTTGCAGAGACACGGCCGTATCAGCCTACCTAGTTCTGGGTCTTCTCCGTCGAGACAAATGCGACATTGCTTTGTCTCCCGGGGTTCCTGGTTCTCCTGTTGCTCCTGGTCATCGTGTGCTTCCGGAGCTGGACGGTGTTCCTCTGTCTCTTCAGGCATGTTCAAGGCCTCCATTCAGCGAGGCATAGGAAAGCGTATAGTGCAGAAGGTCGCGTCCCAGTCAGCGCGTGTTTATAGAGAAGAGATGGATGGTGTTCGCTGCTCCCAAGCCCAGCTGAGGGAGTGTGGCACTTGGGCACTGCGGGGAGATGATAATAGGCGCCCAATTTGTGAACGTGTCATGATCGGGGGCGGCTGAGGCGGGCCGGCAACCTGGTAAGCAGCTTGCCATGAGGCCGGACACGAGCCCCCGGATACCTCAGATGTTTGAAGTCTATAACCTAGCTTGAGTCCGCCATCTCTTTGCACGAGAGATTGCGACTGGGGGCTTCATGGCATCGGAAGACAGTCGTGTTCGTCTAGTCGGTGCCTTCGCTGGCGTTGGCAGTGGTAAGAATTACCTGGCAGTCGGTTGGAATGCACATTTAAGGATGTTTTACGGACTTTGACAGGATTGACCAAGGTCACAAACAGTCCCACGGCGATGCGTACACATACTCACGGTTGCGGTCTCCCAGGTCGCGGTCGGCCATGGGTGCGTGTCTTGACCTCTCCGCAAGTGAGTTGGCCGGAAGTTCTTCGAGCTATCTCAACGCTGATGCTTGATATTTTGCAGCGCGCGCATCTGTTCTACTTCGACTTTGCGAACTGAGATGTGACAATGAGAAAGGTTTGACACCATCAAGACACGCTTGCAGTGTTCTCCTCCGGGGACATACAAAAACGCGGTAGACTGCCTGATGAAAACTGTCAGAAACGAGGTCAGTGCTAGAGCCAATTCCCGTAGGTTGCCTTTTTTGACTTTTCGGTAGTCAATATTCGCACTTTACAAGGGTGCTACGCCTCCTGCTGTCGGATGGGCAGCTATAGATTCTCTGCTATTGGGCTCCCTACATAACTATCGCCTTTTTCTAATCAAACAGGGCCTCACGGAATCTGTACCCGGCTCCGATGTGAAACGTCTTACTATTGTGGGTCACGGCGTCGCCGGCCTGTTCGCCGGATTAACGAGGTGAGCTGGCTCCTTCCACCATCCTTTGCAGTGCTGAGGGTAGACCGCTAGTGCACTACTCGCTACTCCGATGGAACATCTGAAAGGTAGCCAGGATGCCCCTTGACGCCGAACTATAAATGACTTTGAACTACGCAGTGAAGCTACAGCTCCAGATGCAAAGATCAGCGGCGGATCGTCAGTATAAAGGGCCCATAGACTGTATACGGCAGATCATTCGTGCGCAAGGTGTGACGGGCTTGTGGACAGGGTTCACAGGCAGTCTTGCCTTCCGTAGTAACTTCCTGTGGATGTTTGGCTCCTTCGAAGTGAGCCGATGCCCCTCATACACTTTCTCATGATTATGCTGATACCCTGGCCGCAGGTGCTCATGAGGTCGTTTGCGAAGCTCGATGGAACACCGTACGCCGTGAGTCGTTAGTTGTAGATGTCTCTTTTTGAATAAATATAGTTAACATCAGAACAGCTCAGCACACCTACTGCCAACTTCCTGTCAGGTGGTCTAGGCTCCTTCGCATTCTGGTTGATGGCCATCCCAGCCGATAACATTAAAAAGTACGTGTCGTCGACCCGAGTACTCTATGAGACAGTACTCTATGAGGCGGTACTCTATGAGACAGTGCTTACTTCCCCTTAGTAGGATGATGGCCACATCTCACACTGCCATCAAACCCACCTTCATTGGGACGGCACGCCAGATTTTCGCACAGGGCGGGTATCGTGGATTCTTCCGTGGCCTGGGACCCACGCTCCTTCGTGCTTTCCCGGTGAATGCATCTGCGCTTTGGGTGTACGAAGGCTTGATGAGGGTACTCGGGGCAGAGAAGGTAAAGTGTCTGAGGCGCTGACTACCTTCGATAAATATCTGACACTACCTTACCTACAGACTAGGCATTGATTAAGCACGTATCTACGCCTCTGATAGAAATACCCAGGCCATTTACTCTTTCATCGGGAAGAGTCGGGGTACGGGACGCGCCACTTATTACTCTCAAAGTAGCAAGGATGAAAGAACAGAGAAAACATCCTAGCCTTACGACCGGAGAGACATTACATCATATGGGCAGTGGCATAGGTGTCAAAGTCCGTGGGCGTACAAACCAGAATTGGTAACCTACAGCGAATAACGGAATAATAGATAGGATCGCCCACATCCGCCAGTCTCGCAGAACGTCACTAACCCTCAGTTGTTGGACATGCCTACGAGGTGCGCCTCCGTTACCTCGCCCTGTTGGCTCGGACGTGTCGACGAGTCGGATGGTCCTTGCAAAGAGGTTCTCCAGCCCTGTGGGTTCCTCTGGCGCGAAGAAGCGCTGCGGCCGCAGCCACGACGCGTCATCGTTCCCGTTTCGTCCGGGTTTCTTCACGGGAGACATTGGGTCGACGTCCATAGCATCCGGATCCTGTTCCTCGTCGTCCATATCTACATCCATGCCAGGCGACCTAGGATTTGGACGACCAGGTCCGCGTGGGGGAGAGGTGGGTACCGTACTGGAGGCCATGGAGGGCATGCCAAAAATGGGGTTTTGAGTTGGAGGTGCCGCAAGCACCGGTTTATTGGACAATGTGAGCGTAGAGAGAAAGTCAGACTCCGGTGCGACGGGCGTGCTGTCACGGGAGGAGGGTGCAGAGGGGGTCGATGACGTTTGTCGAAGGTGGCCCTTGGAATCTACCAATCTAACCGGCGGGGGGTGATGCACTTTGAGGACCAGTGCAGACGAGAGAAGAGCCTGTAAGCGCGTTTGTCAGAACTAAAGAGGTTTCAATCACGTCCGAGGAAGACACTTACGATTAACTCGCAAGAAACCATTACGGAGGAGTATAGCCGTGCAGAGTATGAGTGAGGGTGGTTCCATATGTGAACGGGGTCGTCATCGGGCCGGAGTTTCCCTAGCGCAAGCAAACCCGCCGTGGACAGCCGTAGAAGCCATATCAAAAGCTGCAAGGCCTAGTAGGGTAAGAAAATAAGTATGAACCTTCGAGAAAGTCACGGAACTCACGATGTACTGCTTACGGCCGTGCACACGAACAGCTCTCCCCTGAAACTGTGATCTTCTGAAGACGGCATATGTTGGGTCCCAGGCAGTCCATAATATGGAAGCAAAGGCGAGGGGAAGGAGACATAAGGGAGCAAAGTCCGGCATAGTGACTAGAGCATATGGCACAGCGACTCGAGAGGAGCTGAGACTAGGGGTGTTCTGTACAAGAGCAATGAACTTACCTGAAGCGTATCCGGTCAACGCAGAAAACAGGCTGCCCGCCCAGAGGCAACCTCGCACTTTCCACATCCTCAGTTCGCGCTCCAATTTATCCCTCTCCTTCTGCGTCCCGGACGTTCGTCTACGGCTATCCGTCCCCTTGGTGTTCTTGAGGGCTCCGCCGAACGCGCGTACACGTGCCATTTGGTCGGCCTTGTTGATCTTCTCTTCGACAGACGGTAGACAATTTGCACAAACAGGAGGATAGCGTATTTCCACCGAGCGTTGATACTCAGGGAGCGTAGCTACACGCTCCTCGTAATGGGGGTCCTAAACATCATCCACATGAGACTAAACCAAACTGAGTACATTTGAGGACATACATCAGGCGGTGGAAGATAATTAGACATCAAGTTCGTGAGGAGCATTTGATTTGTCTGGCATGTGTGGCAGAAGTCCACGTTCCCGTAGGTGGAAGGAAGGCGATCTTTACGAGGGGATGCTATTCAGGACGGTGGTTAGCACGCGTCTCTTCGAGAATAAGCAGTATACGTACCGCGCCTAGCAAACGAGCGTGCGTTGAGATTTTCGTCATGCATCGCAGGTTCGTCCGATATGAGCTCTCCCTTCGCATCGTAGCGATTCCAGCATTCGCAGTGAGGACACCGGAACGAGCGCGGGTTACGTGGAGGAGGAATTATAGCGGATTGACAGTAGAAGCAAACGATTGAGGAGGGTGTGCGGAACATTGCGGATGTTTGAGGCTACCCAGAAGGAGGATGAGGAGGCGAGTGCAGCATTTGTGGCTGAGGACGAGCCCAAGTGACAATTCCCCCAGTTTGTCTGGCTTCAGCGCTCCGGGGCACGTGCGTGCGACGCGTCCGCGCTATTGTCGCATATTTGTCGGGCGCCACATTGCGCGAATGGGACTTTCGTCGCATTTGCCAGTCTCACTGACGACCTCAACAACAATCCGCTCCGCACGATCCCTCTCTAGAACATGTCTCCAGCACTTGAGCCCTCCGCATCTCGGGGTGAGATTACCCTTCAACCGAGTTACTTCACTTCTTCCCTGTACATATATCCCCTGCACCAGGATGTCACGGACCTCATTGATCTCTACTCCAAGCGATACGATGAGAGCACTGGGCCATTTGAGCTCTTCAAAACGCTTTGGAAGGAGCAAGGGTGGTGTTGGCTGCATATGAGAGTTCATGATGGTCGTGCAAGGCAGTCCTTTGTTTCCACTACGGAACGCGTCTTTATTGGTATGGAGGTATCAATTGCAACTGTTCCCAATAAAACATACTTATTCTGGAAGCTTAGAAACGCTTGCCGAGAGGAACAATCCGATGGAGCAAGCCGTCGCATTATTCGGCCTCTACACGTTCCACTCTACTCAACCATCAACATCCGCCCCACCGACGCAATATTTCGCTCCCAGGATTTCTATCCCCATTGGTCGGTCATGTGTGCGCTGAGATGTATCGTTGTCCCTAATTTGACGTTCTTCAGATTTGTACAGGAAAATCCTATCCCTGCCATCTCGATTGAATGAACCCCGCCTACTGCGAATGCGACGTTATGTCGTACAGGTACTGACGTCACTTCTCGACGTGCAAGTTTTCGATATTCTCCCTGTCTCCTCTCTACATGCCCAAAACCCCGCCAAGCTGCCCCGCGAAATTTTTGTGCCTGAGGGACAAGACTTCTCGGCAGAAGATCACCAAGCCGGCTCTGGCGCACCATCCAAGAAGAAAGGTCGACCTTCCAAGCGCGACAAGATCCGCAAGACCAAGGAGGCTCTTGCATCTCTGGAGAAATTTGTCGACAAGAACATAGTCATTAACAGCATGCGACCTCCCGCTTCGCCTGAGCAGAGTGATTCAACTCCGCCAGGAGTCACGCACGTCGTCTTTGGCCAAGCTCCACACGCGTCTTTGTCGACTTACGAGGCTCGGAAAGACGACCTATTGGCGGCAGTCTATGCAGATGCATCAGGCACCCCGGCTTCTACTGGCCCTCCTCTAAGTGGCCAGACAGCACTGTTGCGGGCAAACGAGGCGGTCCTTCTCCGGTTAAAACAAATCGACGCGATGGCAGCCGAGCAGGGTCTGGAGGTAGGGGGAGAAGGAGGAGAACAGACAGGTTTGGAAAGGGTTGAGCGTGCTGTTGACGAGCTTCGGCGATCCAGTGGGCTTGGCGCGTGCGGAGGCATCCTTGGACTATTGGAAGGTGCTGGCATAGATCAATCCAATTGATGTGCGACACTTGCTCTACATAGGGCTCTTATCCAGTTCTTAGAGCAATCGTCGAAGACAGCACTCAAAGCGCCGGCCAGAGGTGCCCTCTTGATGTACTAAATATTGTGTGCTCATTAGATTCTCGCTCAACCGCAACCGTCAGAGTCATACACCAGTAATTTTCGGCCGGTTGGCCTGCTATCTTTGATCCTCAAACAACTTCAAGCCCATTACACTGTTGATATCGCGTTATGTCGCGGTCGTGGAACCCATGTTGTCGACAAGTTTGTCCGGGCAGGCTTCGTACGCGTGCCCCAAGCAATTGCTCTATCAAAACCGCACTACTTGCAACGCATCGTGCCAGACTTTATTCCGTGTCCTCTAGTCGCCTTCAAATCTCATGCCAGACTAGTCACCGAGTCAAGTCATAAGCTCACATCTCGGCGGAGTCGCTGTCTACTCTACACAGTATGACTAAAGAGGCTGACCGTAATGTGGTTGGCTCGTTCTTGGCCTGGCCGATTGCTCACACCCCGGTCGCTGACTGTAGGCATTTTTGAACACACACTGCGTGGTGGTGTAGCATAGCACGAGCAAGTAGACCTATCTCATCTCGATTGATTTCTCCCGGATGGTCCTAGGGGTATGAGATTATATGGCCACATTTCACTGAGAATTGACGATTCAATCACGCCCTCTTTTTGACATTGTTTCGCCTTGCCTGTTTGCCGTTTGAACACGCCGATGGGTGCACTGTCCGGCTCCGCGGCCAAGTCGCGGGGGGCCATTACAAAACCAATGGCCATGACAGCCATGACAGAGACGCCGGCGTAAGCGTGGGTGTTGCCGGATATACAGGCGTCGAGAATTGATGTGCCTCCCGTTCACACAAACCAACATAGAGGGGCGGTGCAACCTCTTCTATCGGAAAAACGCCCTGCCGCCCGTCTTCTACCCCTGACCTTCCTCAAAAGCTATGAATAGACGCAGCTGGTGAGCCCACGTCAACTGCCGTGCATCGGGCTACGTTTAAACATTTTGTCAAAGAAAACTTCTTTCTGCGTTCGTCAGTGCTCCTCGCTGGTCCGGTAGCGCACCACCGACTCAACGCAAAACACGGCGATCTTCGCCCTGCAGCAAGGGTGATGTGTTACATGTCGCTGTCGATCGAGAACAAGCATACCGGCATTGTTCAAGTTGGGTTCGTATCTCCGATGCGGCTGGGCGATCATGCCAAGGGATAAAGGTTGTACCGACTTTCCTGGCCACCGACGACCGCGCTGGGCCTCCGTATGTTGATGCCGCATTACTGCGCACCGATTGCTTATTTTCCTTGGCCAATTCTGGGCTGGCGCTGCTGCGGCTCAGGGGGCGAGAGGGCAAAGGCCACCGACAATCCCAAGGGTTTACGCATTCCCCATCTCTCTCCACACGACATCCGCGTTCTACCTCGTCCCCCGTCCTCGACAGTCGGTCTCATCCTGTCCTTTCTCGTTAGAATTCAGTGATTGCAGCCAGCTGGTATGGCCATACAGCCCTTTGGCCTGCCCAATGACGGCGATCAATCTCCCTCGGCCTCGTCCACAAACTCCCTATTGAACACCCCCACTGGCAGCCGCGGCTCCTTCAGACCTCCCTTTGCCCGCACCGCTAGAATATCCGCAAGTGCAACTTCTATTGTGAGCCGCATTTCACCCTTCCCTTCCATCTACGACATTCTGACGGAAGATGTAGGCCACTGGGTACTCGACCATCCCCTACTCACTATCAGACAAGGTATGCGCAGCAACTATGGGCGCTAGTGCAGAGCTCACCGCAGGTCATGACAGTATGTCTTGCCGCTTGACCCGGCTGAGTTCGACGGCGTGGAGGTCGACGACCAGTTACATAGCCCCGACCCACGGAGAGACCACTTGAGTGACCGCGGTGGCCACATCTTCACTAGCCGTGGGTTGCTGAATCTGGGATGCATCTTCATCCTGGTTTCGGGAATCGTCGCCCTCTTGTAAGGATTATGCAGCACGTTTACTATGCAGCATCTGACGTTATCATTCCAGTGCGGGATACCCTATAATAACCTATTTCACTGAGACGAAGCAGTCGACATTGGGGGGCTTTAACCTCGGAGGAGTCAATGCCTCCGGTCAGGTCCCTGAAATGTCCGGCAACTTTGGCCTCATCGACCTCGACACGCCCGACGATGTGCGCACGAAGACCGACTATGTGTCAGGGAAGACGTGGCAGCTCATCTTCAGCGACGAGTTCAACGTCGAGGGGCGCTCATTCTATCCAGGGGACGACCCGTACTGGGAGGCAGTCGACCTACACTACTGGCAGACCAACAACAAGGAGTGGTACGACCCAGCTTCAATCACGACCAACAACGGTTCTCTCGAGATTATCCTTACCGACAAGGTGAACCACAACCTCAACTACACCGGGGGTATGATGTCCACTTGGAACAAGTTCTGCTTCACCGGCGGCCTCGTCGAGGCGTCCGTCATGCTCCCCGGTTATAACAACGTCAAGGGGCTCTGGCCTGCGATTTGGGCGATGGGCAACCTCGGCCGCGCTGGGTACGGTGCCTCTCTCGACGGCATGGTACGTCCTTAGACTCTTAGCTGGCTCGGCGCCGAGCGGCAGCTGATCGTGCCGCCCGACAGTGGCCGTATACATATGATTCGTGCGACGTCGGCACAGTTGCGAATCAGACCTATAACGGTCTCCCTCTCGCAGCTACGACCGGTAACGACGCGAGCTACGACGGCGCGCTTTCGTTCCTTCCCGGGCAGCGGCTTTCGCGCTGCACCTGCGACGGGGAATCTCATCCTGGACCCGTACACTCGGACGGTACCTATGTTGGCCGCGCGGCACCCGAGATCGATATGTTTGAGGCACAGGTATGTTCTGCGCTCCCTTGTTAGGCAGTAATTTGACGCGTCGATAATACGTAGGTAGAGGGTGATAGCCTTGCCACAAACATTGGTAGCGTGTCGCAGTCTGGGCAGTGGGCGGTACGTGTTCCATCCAGGTTGTGTTTTGCCTTGGTCTGACTTGCCACGCGCTTAGCCTTTCAACTACCAATACACCTGGATCAACAACTCTGAGACGCTGTACATCCCGAATGCGACCGTCAGCGAATTGAACAGCTACAAGGGCGGCGTGTATCAGGAGGCCACTTCCGTAGTCTCCACCGTTAGTGAGTGGGCACTCTGTCTGTATTCGTAAGACACAACATACTCAAGAACCTAACTAGATCAAGCGGCATATGAGTTCAACGGCTTCGAGTATTCCACATATGGCTTCCAGTACCAGGCTGGCTATGACGATGCCGTACGTTGATGCCAGGACTTAGTTACATGGGAGTTCAGCTGAGACACGCTAAACGCAGTACATCGCGTGGATATCAAACGGACAGTTGGCGTGGCGAATGACAGCAGCAGGGATGGCTGCGGACACCACCGTGGAGATCAGCGCGAGACCCGTCCCGCAGGAGCCGATGGTGAGTCCCGTCGTTCCATGGGTTCATTGGCCCTAACCACGATTTGTGTCAGTATTTGATCATGAACCTCGGTATATCCGAGAACTTCGGGACTGTCGACTACGATAACCTGAAGTTTCCATCAACGATGCGAGTTGACTGGATTCGTGTGTATCAGGACCCAGATTTGATCAACATTGGCTGTGATCCTTCGGATTTTCCTACCGCAGCGTACATTGCAGAGTGAGTGCACGTACTGCGGATGTGTGCTAACCACCTGGATTAATATATGAGCTGCGCAGGTACAACGACGCATACACCAACCCGAACCTTACAACGTGGGTCGACGACTACAAACAGCCGATACCGAAGAACAGCTATCTGGGGGAGTGCTAAGGACTTTTATACGAGTACGTTATGATACCTGCTTGTGGGCGCTGCACCTGGCTCGTTAGATATGTGAGTGTCCTTCGTGCAGGTCTTCGCGCGAGCGTCACGCGATGCCGGCCATCTGGGTGGTACTGATGCGTTGTTTCACAGATTAATGTATGACGGACACAACAACATAATCATAGGACCATCCATACCTCTATACGGACACGTGTGATGTGCGGATGCCATCGCTGAGCGGCGGCCTGGGCGGGGTGGCGGGGTGGGCGTGTGCCTGCTCGAGGCCGGGGCGGGTCTGACGGTGTGGTCGGCGGCCGTTTGGCTGTTGTGGAGCGGACTGAGCGCGCGGGATTGCCATCGCCGAAGCGCCCGGGGGTAAACTTGGCGGGTTGAGGCGATTGGTTTGTCGGAGTAAGCGGGCAATTGTTCCCACGATGGCCAGCGCCCTTGTCGCCGCCTAACGGGCTCCCAACGACGCCAGCTCCCGTCCTCGAGCATCCCAACCAGCTCTCAACCCTTCCGCTCTTTAGCCCCCACTGTTCTCTTCGCCGCCCCTTCTCTCCTCCCTATCCCTCCTCATCCGCTTAGAGCGCCCATATCTAACCCAGTATGGCGCAGCGAGGCCCATACACCTCGGGTTCTCCCTCGACGACGAGCCTCCTCTCCAGCGCGCCGGGCGTGCGGGGAGACCCTCGACTCCGGAGTATGGCCAGCGAGGCGTCTTTGGTCAGTGGTATGCCAATGTTTGTGCGTATACGCGTGCTCATTTGTTGTCAGAACGAGACACGGTATGCTAATGGAAAGACCGACTCGATGCCTGCGTCGCTATCAGACAAGGTGCGTCTTCCTCTCTTCCCCCATATTCTATAGAGTGGCGTTGTGGACATGTCTTCGCGACCCTAGTTCTCCCTGTCTCCGGACCCCAGCATGTGGGGCGCCGCTCTCTCGATGGATACCCCCGAAGGTGACGACTACCTCCACAATCCTGACCCAAGGCGAGATCGCAAGAGCGACAAAGGCGGCCACATCTTCACTTCCAGAGGTCTCGCCAACCTCGGATGTATGTTCATTCTGTGCACGGGGATGATTACCCTCTTGTGAGTTTTCTTCCTTAACGGCATCCTCCCGTAAGAGAAAAACGCTTAACTTGTTATAACAGTGCCGGTTACCCTCTCATCACGTATTTCACCCGCTCTCCTCAATCCAAGTTGGGTGGCTTCAACCTAGGAGGAATTAACGCGTCAGGCCAGGTCCCGACCATGGGGGGCAATTGGGGTCTGATCGACCTCGAGACACCCACCGAAATGCATACCTACACCGACTTCGTCACTGGCAAGCAGTGGCAACTTGTTTTCAGCGATGAATTCAACTCCGACGGCCGGACGTTCTATCCCGGAGACGACCCTTACTGGGAGGCCGTTGATCTGCACTACTGGCAAACCAACAACATGGAGTGGTACGACCCTTCGGCGATTACGACCAGGAATGGCTCTCTAGAGATCACTCTCAGCCGCGAGAACATCCACGACCTCGATTACAAGGGTGGCATGATGTCGACCTGGAACAAATTCTGCTTCACTGGTGGTATGGTTCTCGCGTCCGTCGTGCTTCCTGGCACCAACAACATCCTGGGACTGTGGCCCGCTATCTGGACCATGGGCAACCTCGGTCGCGCTGGATACGGTGCCAGTTTGGAGGGCATGGTATGTGATATTACGCGCAGCCTTCGGATCACTGCTGACCGTCAACCATCAGTGGCCGTACACATACGACTCTTGCGACGTCGGCACTGCGCCTAACCAGACGCTTAACAAACTGCCCGTTGCCGCCACGACCACCGGTACCAAGGATTACGACTTTGAGCTGTCGTACTTGCCTGGGCAGAAGCTCTCCCGGTGCACCTGCGACGGGGAATCTCATCCTGGACCCGTACACTCGGACGGTACCTATGTTGGCCGTGCTGCGCCCGAAATTGATATTTTCGAGGCCCAGGTGCGCTGTTCATCACGATCGACCGTGCGCAGCCTATTGACTGATGGTATGTCAGATTTCAGGTGATCCCTTGTCAGGCCAGGTCTCCCAGTCAGCCCAGTGGGGTGTACGTTATACTATCTCTAGTCATTTGGAAAAGTCTCATCGTCTATTCATAGCCCTTCAACGCGGCCTACGAGTGGTTCAACACGACCGATAACCTTGACATTCCGGACCCTGACATTAGTATCCTCAATTCCTATGTTGGAGCTGCTTTCCAGCAGGCTAGTTCGGTAGTGACGAACACCAGTAGGTACATTGCCTGATTGTAGGAGATGGTTTGCTTATCGCCTATTCCAGACCAGGAGGCGTACGAGTTGACTGGTAACCAGTACTCCATCTACGGCATCCAATACAAACCCGGCTTTGACGATGCTGTAAGTGCCTAAGTATTGCCTCAGGGATTAGCTGCTGACGGAGCGCTACAGTACATTAGCTGGATCTCCGATGGCAAACTTGCCTGGACTCTCCAGCAGGCCGGGTTCGCTGCGGATTCGAGAGTTGAGATTGGACCCCGTCCCGTACCTCAGGAGCCCATGGTATGTCGTGACCTCCTGCATGAGATCATTGGGTCAGTGCTGACAGAGCTACAGTACATCATCGCCAACCTGGGAATGTCGTCGAACTTCGGCTTCGTCGATCTCGACCATCTCACCTTCCCAACTAAGATGAAAGTCGACTGGGTTCGCGTCTACCAGGACCCGGACAACATCAACATCGGCTGCGACCCTCCGGACTTCCCTACGGCAGCTTACATCAACGAGTAAGTTGGTTTTGTAGACTGCATGAGGTGATGTATTGATAGGTCTTCAGGTACATTGAGGCGTACACGAACCCGAACCTTACGACATGGCGGGACGACTTCAAGCAGCCGTTCCCCAAGAACAGCTTCTTGGGCGAGTGCTGAGAGCGCAGCAGTGGTCTCTACGCACGCTCCATTTCCCTTCGTAATGCATGAACGATGCTCTCGTCCTCGCTGTGGGTGGGCGGTACAGCGTCCCGTCGTCCACGTCCAGTCGTTACTCGTGATACCGCCGTTGTACTTTATGGATTTGTTTCGCTTTCTATACCGACTCCGCAAGTCACTTGCGTACGACTTCTTGGCCCGGCTGCTTCTATTGTTATGTGGTTCTCGGATATATAGCATAGCAGTGATTAGATACTGTGCGGAATGAATATTCGTACACTTCTCTTCGCTGGAGTTTATAATAAGTGCGGATTGTTAGAGGACCTACGAGATTACAACGGGAGATGAGCGCAACGTTTGAGACAAAAATGATCTCCCTGGCGGGGAGTCGAACCCCGCTTTCGCGCGTGACAGGCGCGTGTACTAACCGATATACTACCAGGGATTGATATTTTGTTTTCTTGATAAATATATCGTCAGGTCAGACATAGCAAGGAATAACCAGCATCCTTCATAGTCTTTGGTGGCGCAAATATTACAACGACTTGTCCATGTAGAATATGGCATACAGCATAGAGTGGTACGGATACAGACGCGAACGTCCTGCTTCAATAGGACTGTTCTATCACCACTACAACGATTGTCCTACAGTTACTTACGGCGCATCCACACGGTGCGTAGGGGTGTGGGGCCATTGCCAGTGCACGTCCTCTTTGGCTCGTACATCGAGTGTGACAGGAAGGGCATGATAGCGCTGCAAGTCAAAGGCCTCGGAGCGGCCGATTCCCCCTACGTCGTTCGGGAGCCAGATGACCGGGGGCGGTGCGAGGAGCTCCGGAGCGTAGAGTACGCCGGCCATCTCCTCCGCGTGGTCGGCGAACGAGAGCGGCGGGAGATGTGGTGGCGCGTCTGGGTTCGTTCGCGCCGCGCGCTCCGTCGCGGTCAGGTCGTCCAAAGTCTCCGTATCTATTTGAAAATTAGGGAGCAATGAGCGAGAACGTTCCGGAATTGAGACACATCAACACGTACCGAGCGGAACTGGACCCCTGTTTTCTGAGGGAGATGGTGTGACAGCAAGTGTAAGGGACATCATCTCAAGCACGGAGGCAAAAGAGCCACGAGCGCGGGTGATCCTTGAGGAACTGACGAGGCTTGTGGTTTCCTCGTCCACATTACGGTGTTTGCCCGGATGGGCGCCCTGCTCGAATGTGGTGAGCGAGTTGACCGTGATAGGGGACAACGACGAACGCCCTGGAAGACGTGTCCGCCAGTTGCAAAAGCTCTCGACGGCAATGACGACCAAGACAGCTGCCCCGATGAGGATGCCACCCTCGATCCACAAACGTCTGGAGAGGAAAATAAGTCCGAGGAGAAGGGGCTGGAATGCGAGGGTGGTAGCAAGACGGCGGAGGAGCCATATCTGAAGGAGACCGCCGGTCTGTGAGTGTGTCCTTCCGTAAACGTATCCAATGAGGAATCTATGGGCTATAAGATAATGGTCAGCCTGTGCACTGTTGCGTCCGTCGGGTCTATGCTCACCGATAAGTGTGAGCAAAAGCAAAACCAGAACAGCGGGTGCAAGCAGCGGGAAAATCAGAGCAAAGGCAGATGCAAAGATGACGGCGAGGACACAGCAACTGATGGCATATGACGGGTCGTAAGTTCGCGGATACACGGCTAATGGGTGAATGTCACACGTAAGTAAGGGTCGACTTGGGAGGGAGGGAACACGAACCTCGGAATCGTTGACGGGGTGTGACAGATGCCCTCTCTGCCCTGGCAACTCTCCATAACCTGATCGGCTGAAGCAGGAGGAGACCCGGGAAAATTATGGCAGCATTGAGGACGAGGACCATAGCGAAGGCGCTCAAGTAGATGGCCCCGTTGGCAATTGACCGGGCAACACCGCTGTCCATGCTGAG
Source organism: Porogramme epimiltina (assembly GCA_900155495.1). Taxonomy (NCBI): domain Eukaryota; kingdom Fungi; phylum Basidiomycota; class Agaricomycetes; order Polyporales; family Polyporaceae; genus Porogramme; species Porogramme epimiltina. The sequence goes on along the minus strand of FTLJ01000078.1, from coordinate 26,680 downwards.
CGCGTGCATGGAGAAGAGCACGGCGCCGACCGCGAACAACCACACGGCAGCCACAATGGTGAAAAGCCAGAACATAGTCTTGAACATGATGAGCTGAGAACCTGAGATGGAGACAGAGTGATTGGTCCGAATCGCCTCTGCGTACAAAAGTGAGTTATGAGTAAGATTCTGGGCCAAACAAAAGATGGAACCTACGCCTCAGCACCCAACAGGCTATAGCAATGAAGAGGGACGCAGCAATGGCAGCTGCCAGACAAGTGCCCACGCCTGCTGCCAGGGAGTTCCCAGTGGTCAATGGAAGGAAGAACGGGAAGTAGTGCGAGACGTCTGGCGCCTCCGCGACTGCGAGTCCAGCAACAGCGGTCACTACAGTGGTTGTCAGTTAAATGTCGACATTAGAGCGAAAAGAACGCAGAACATACATCCAATGGCCAAGAGGATGCCGACCATGATGATAGACAGCCAGTAGATCACATCCCGCGTCCAATCCCGCTGGTTTTGGAGCTCGTCCCATCGGATGTCCTCCTTTGCGCGCCCCTCGATGAGCTGCACTCCTGGAAGGTGTCGGAGCCCGCGCCCAATTACGAGCCAGCCTTTGATACGCGCGCCGTCCGCGATATCGTTATAGCTGTCGCGTTGGGCCTCTGCGATCTCGGTGTTGATCACCTTGAGTTTCCACCGCCAATGGTTGATGTCCGCATAGATCGTCCCGAGGACGTTGTGGTCCACGCCCGAGAGCGGGCGCACGAACGGCTGTCGCTGCTGGAGGCGCAAGTGCGGCGGGGGGGCCTCCTCGGGCGCGGCCGCCGCGCGGATGCGCAGTGGGAAGGTTTCGCGATGCTCCTCGACCGGCGTGCCAACTCGTGCGCGAGTGCGCGGGGGGCGAGGGCGGCGGCGCTCGTCCGTGGGGTACTCTTCCGCGTGTTGGAAGGCCTCAGGGTCCTCCTGCGCGACGTCGTGCCAGTCGTCATCCGGCTCGTCTGCTTCTGCGATCGTTTCAGGGTTATGCTGCTGGAGCCATTGCGGATGCTGCAGCCCATCGCTGAACGCGGCGGTATCCCACGAGGAGTGGTGGTTCGGGCCGTAGGGGGCCTCAACGTGCCCAGGCATGTCACGCGAGGCGACGGGTTCCAGTTGGCCGCTGTCATCCATCCTCAGGGGACTCCCGAGGGGAATGCGCCCGTACGCAGCAGAGTTTCGGCTCATTTCCTGGAACCGGCTGCCCACGATGCGCTTGCTAACGGAGTCGGAGAAACTGGGCTGTCGTGAACGACGGGACGGAGATTGCAAGTCACGTTCTGGGTCCGCGAATTCCCCACCTGTGATGCCGCCGAGCTCGGTGATCTTGTAGAATTGGGAGGGCATCACATACGAGGTCGGCGGAAGAGAGGACGAGCCAAATGCGGGATTTCTACCTCTGCGCCTTCGACGCTCCTGCAAGCCGATAAGAATCGTGCGTAGAGGGTTTGAGTTTCGCTTACCGAGGCGCTACTAAGTGGCTTGGGACGACTAATCGCCGGCCTCTCTGGTTCCTCCTGAGGTGGAGCTGGTGGCTCCCAATCGGCGATGGAGGGGTCGGGGGTACTTAGGCGGAAGCTTTGGATGTACTTGGTTTCGGCGACTTCGAGGTTTTCCAGCACCTCGTCTCGCTCATCAATGAGGAGCGCCAGCTGCGTTGTATCACTAGGATGATCGTCATTAAGTGATATCACCCCAAGTAGCAAGCACACACACCTAATAGAGAACAGCGACTGTACGTCAATCTCGAAGTGGCCCTTCTCCTCGCTCGTCTGTTCCTGTGTCCGCCGACGGCGCCTCGCCCTGTTACGGTCTGTGGCGTCGAACGTTGAGCTCAACCCAATCTTCACGAGGTAGTCCTTGAGTCGCTTCTCGCCCCACCCGACAAACCCTGGCGCACGCTGCGCACTGAGCCAGCCCATCTCGATGCCCTGGCAGTGGATCTCCGTCCAACGCTCTCGATACGCGACCGTGCGGTTGAACTCCTTGAAAAGCTTCCAGAGGACCGGAAGGAGGCCGAACAAGATGGCGAGCGCGGTGGCGACGATGATGCGAATGCGGGCATTATGTACACCAGCGTCGCCGGAGAGGACAGCGCGGATAGAGAGGAGGCGAAGGTCTTCCGTGGCTGACTGACCTGCGTCTAGCACTTGGAGCAACCGCAGCAAACTGAGGTCTTGAAGGACGGAGTACACGCCGGTGAATTGAGGGGTGGGTGCTGTGTCCGCCAGGCACGGTGTTGAGACCATGTAGAGGGGAAGGAACGCCGCAAGGGCGAGGACAGTCCAACCGGCGACGATGAGGGTACATATCCACAGGACACGTTGACTCAACTGCTCGTCGGAGGGAAAGATTTCTGCGTCCTTCACAGGTGAGCGACCCGCATCTGACACGTCGGAGGAAACTGACGGGACGAGAGGAACGTGGGGGAATAGGAATGCCCAGAACGATCGGCCTAAAGGTTTAGGTCGTAAACTGGGGCGCGTTAGCACCTCAGTAAATGCTCACAAAGACCGCGTATCGCACCTCTGTTGCACAAACCATTCCCTAAGACCATATACTTGACGGTATCGCGGACGTAGGAACGCGAATAATAACTGGAGACGCGTCAATCACGCGTCGTCCATGAGGGATAGACACAACTCAACTCACCCATATGAATAAGCCAATGACAGAAGGAACTAGGAGCGTGGAGAGCAGGCCCAGGGAAGTAGCGTCCACACCCTTGCCGATACAGACAGGTTGAATTTCCGCAGACACTTGCCCGGTTGCGGAGTCGGGAAACGCGGTTACGACAGACGAGGAAGTGATAGTGGCAACAGAGAAGGAAGTGAATGTTGTCGAAGGGTCAGATACTGTGATCGGGATCGAAGTAGTGAATGTGGTGAGATGGGTGCTGGGGGATGTGGGGGTAGCGCTGGAGGATATCGACGTGCCGCTTGCAGATTGCGAAGTTAGGGAAGCCGAAGGGGAGGCGGAAGAGGGGGGTATCGCAGATGTGGAGACAAGTGTGGATGAGGTAGGAGCCGAGGACTGGGAGGACTGTGAAGAGTCCGTCGGGAGGTATGTGGAGGTGCTGCTTGTCGTCCACCAGAGACTTTGGGTTGTACTGAGAGACATGATATGTTCATTAGCTGTTCGTAGGAGTCGTGGTGTCGAACGAATGACGAGGGGGTAGGGCGTAGTAAGACAGGTCGTGACGGCCGGACGGCCAGGTATACAAGAATACAAGAGTCTCCAGGCACTGGACAGACCAGAGAGGGAGCAGAACGCCCGCAACTGGCGTGTGCACGTCTCTCACCCGCCGCCTTCCAACCAACTGCCTCTTACGGCATACGTCGGCACCACCACGCGCGTCATTCTCTCACACTCATCTCAAGTCTCTCAATCGCCGGATGGGCAGAACTTCGAGAATAGCGCGTCATATCAATAGCTGCGGGACCTGCAACCGTAGTGAGGCTGGAGTGGGGCCGATGGGAAAATGCAAGCTGATATACAGAGCAGAGACGAGGAATGCAAACGAGTGTGAGGTAGGTAGGTAGCATGTACATGTGAATGTCCACCACGGGACGGAAAGTTCGCGTATAGAGGGGAGAGATGTCTTCTGTACACCTCGCCCTCAGCATCAAGTTCAACACATACGTGAGAAAGGATGAACGCACCTCCGGGACCGGCGAAGGAGAAGACAACAGAGGCACCGGGCATATCCCAACGCTATGTTCGCTCCGAAATTATGATAGCCCCGTCCTTCTCCAAAAGTATTCTGTGTCCCTTGACCCAGGGTGCAGCATCCTCTCCGACGATGGGTGACTCCAAGCCCTTCTTTGGCTTCTTCTGTTTCCTCGCCTTCTCAGGTTTTATCCTGGGTAGTGGGCCGGTGGAGGAGTCGCCCTCCAGGACATTCTGCTTACTTGGAATGCAGCCCATCTAGCGCAGTGCGCACGCAAAGTCAGGTCTAAGGAAGGGTGAGGGCAGAGCGAGCAGAACGCACCGAGGACGAGAAACGACCGAGAGAGAAAATGAGGGAGAGGAGAGTGGCTATCAAGGACTCACCGGGACATTAATATGGGGGGGCGGATTAGCACGACGGGCGGTCGCGATGGGGAATATGAATCATGATGCTGGCATGATCTATAACAAGAATGGGCGGTGAAGTTGCGATGTGCAAATGGCCATCTTCCAGGGACCAGTGCATTTGAGTCTCAGTAGGGCTGCGGCTGTCATAAGCGCTCGCAACGCTACGTAACGCCTGTCCGTCGCCAGCATAAGCGCTCCGCCGATTGGTCCGCGCCCCCGGCCAATCGCCAGCCATTCCGCTCCGTCGTAGCCCCGCGACACGTGGTCTGTTCTATGGGCGCCTACGCGTCCAGTCCACGGCGTCGTGTACCAGTGCAACTCCGAGTCGAGCACAATACTCGTACTCGGTCTTCACTCGCGCGCCCAATCCTCTGACCTGTTCTACTTGAAACCACGTCGCATCTAAACTCGAGACTGACCGCCCTGCATGGCAAGCAGTGCGCTCAAACAGGTACGCACGCGCAATGGTCTCAAGAGGAACGCGGCTGAATGACGTGCATGTCCCTCAGGCGAGTGCGGCGCCGCCTACTCTCCAAGAATCTCAGACCAATGCTCTCCTCACGCTGCTCAATCTAAATAACCCTGCCGACTCTAGCATCCCGTCCCAGACCGCCGGCAAAGGCTCGTCACTCAAAGTCGCCTCGCCCACCGGTCCTCCTGTCTGGAAAGTGCTTGTACTTGACCAATACACCAAGGATGTCCTTGCCACCGTCCTCCGAGTGCAGGATCTTCGAGACGTCGGTGTGACGCTCCATGTGTACGTACACATCAGTGTTGTAAACGATTGCGTCTTACCCCAGCTTCAGGCAACTGCATTCAAACCGACCCCCACTACCAGACGTTCCCGCTGTCTACTTCGTCTCTCCCAACCTAGCCAACGTCCGACGGATATCACAAGACCTCGAGAAAGGCCTCTACGAGTCATACCATCTGAACTTTGTGGAACCATTACCACGTGCTCTATTGGAAGAGTTGGCCGGGTCGGTTGCTCGTGATGGGACTGGAGAGTTGGTTGAACAGGTGTGTCACAATTTGCAGCATTAGTGGGTGTCTTGGTCTTACACCTATGGGGTTGATGTGTACAGGTCTTGGACCAGTACCTCTCTTTCATTGCCCCCTCACCATCGCTATTCTCCCTCCTCCCGCCCGTGAATGCCACGCCGGCACCAACAACTGCTCCTGCAAATCCATCCGCGCCATCACCCACCCCTCCCACGTACACCCTCCTCAACTCCCCTTCTTCCTCTGAACAACAAATAGAGGAAGAAATAGAACGCATCGCAACTGGCCTCTTTAGTGTTGTGGCCACTATGGGTATGTGCTGTACACTATACCTCCAACCCCTTCGTATAACGCTGGAATAGGACATGTCCCCATCATCCGTGCGCCCCGAGGGAACGCCGGTGAGATGATCGCTAAGAAGCTCGAGCAGAAGATTCGAGATGCCATACTCTCTTCTGCAAGATCGCATGCACCTTCGCTGTTCGCGCAGGATGCTTCGGGCCTGTCGAACCTACAACGACCACGTAAGTTGACCCATGTGCATCCGCCAAACACGTCACTCACATGCCGAACAGTTCTTCTCATCGTCGACCGGAATGTCGACTTGACCGCAATGCTTGCGCACGGTTGGACGTATCAGGCTCTGGCATCTGACTGTCTGGAGATGAAATTGAACCGTGTAGTTGTGGCTCAACCGCAGAAGCGGTCGTACGACCTCGACTCCAAAGACTTTTTCTGGGCGAAGAACGCTGCGAACCCGTTCCCGCAAGTAGCAGAGGACATCGATACCGAGCTGAATAGGTATAAACAAGATGCTGCGGAAATCACGCGCTCTACCGGCGTGAGCGACGTCAACGATATCGCGCAAATGTCAGTATCCCTTCACCCGCGCACTTCCTCCCCCGCATCAGAACCCCACACCCCCGAAGCCGTTGTCACTGACGATACATTCATTACTCCCGCGCGCTCCCCCCGCTCGCTTATGGCGAATCCACTCCCGTTGCCGCTTCGCACAGGGACCTGTCCGCGAACGCAGCGCACCTGAAGACGGCGATCACCGCGCTTCCCGAACTCACCGCGCGCAAGGCCGTGCTCGACACGCACATGAACATCGCGACCGCGCTCCTCGAGGAGATCAAGCGCCGCGGCCTCGACGAGCTCTTCAGCACCGAGGAGGCGGTCGCGCGCCAGTCCGCACAAGCAATCCTCGAGTTCCTCCGCAACCCCAAGGCGGACGCGCAGCCGACCGCGACGGACAAGCTCCGCCTCGTGCTCGTCTGGTACCTCTCCGCGCCCGACAGCGCGCTCGCCAAGGACGACGTCGCCGCGCTCGAGGCGGAGCTCAAGGCCGCCGGCGCGGACGTCGCTGCGTTTGACTACGTGCGCCGCACCCGCGAGATCTCCAAGATGATGGCCCCGAGCATGCTCGGCGGCGCCGCGTCACCAATGCCCGGCTCGAGCACGCCCGGCGGCGAGCTCTTCAAGGGCTTCAGCGCTCTCGGGAATAGGGTATGCATGTCTTCGCTTTCCTGCGCCGCACACGTTAGTTGACCTGCGCGCTTGTAGCTCACGGACCGCCTCAAAGACGGTGGGCTGGAGAACCTCATCTCTGGCGTCAAGAATTTCTTGCCCGCCAACAAGCTTCTCCCCGTCACCCGTCTCACTGAGGCACTCATGGACCCCTCGGCCGCGTCGAACCAGTCTCTGCAGGAGACAGATGAGTACGTTTTCCTTGACCCTCGTGCGCCACGGAACCCGAATGCAGGCCTTGGTATCTCCGGTGTCGGCGCCCCGGGCGCGGGTGGAGGGGCGGGCAGTGGGCGGGCGCGGCGCATGGCTTTCTCGGAAGGCGTCGTTTTCGTCGTCGGGGGCGCAGGTTACGTCGAGTATGGTAACCTCGAGGAGTGGGCACAGAAGACGGGGAAGCGGATCACGTATGGTGGGACGGAGATCGTGGACCCCGGAGGATTCGTGCAGATTCTGGAGGACTTGGGCAAGTCCTCGTCTTAGAGGGAACTTTCAACACAGTATAATACACTGGCCCTTAGTGGAGGTCAAATATACACACATCCTTTCGACTGACAATATCGGTCCGGATATGAGCTGGAGTATTGAGAACTAGCTAAATTAACGACGAATGTAGAAAGAATACAAGTATGTATATCGTCAAAAGCCTGCAGCATCCTTACTTCCTGTTGGATTGGCGAGAAGCGAGAATCTGGACGAGGCGAATACTACAAACCAGAGTCAGTCCTCAGCGAGATGATAGAAGATAACAGTAAACACCCACAAGATGTTGATCATATCGAGCTCCAAACCAATCGACTCCTTGAGCGGATCCCGGGGAATACGGCCCTGTTCTGCCAACCTCGCGTTGCGCAGAATCTTCTGAGTGCTGTACAGCGAAGGGTATGAGCATCGATTTAAGCTAGCAGACGAGGGCTAACAGGGCTTACTCGTAAAGAACAAAGCCGCTGAAGACGGCAAGACCACCGTAGAGTGAGATAGCTTCCGAGATCGCCAAACCACGCATGCCGAGAGGGAGAGCCATAGGGGCGAGGGAGCTGAGCGCTACAACGGTAACACCAGCGAGGAGAGGTCCACCCATGTACAGATATTTGTCATTCCTACACAGTGGTTAGCCTTGATACGGCGCACATCCATGGGTGTACGTACTTAGCGGTGGCGCCGACGTAGGATAAAGACCCTACGACACCAAGCGTGTACAACGCTGCACGGGACAATATGGCGGGGCTAAGGAAGAAAAGAGGGCTGAGGGTAGCTGCTTGGCAGGCGTTGAACCCCTGTGAGAGGTATAAACGTTCCGTGGAAGGGCAAGGCTGCATGAGTTACTCACAAGCCAAAACGTATGCTTCAGCACTGTGTTCTCAGGGGGCGTGTACATTGCGCCCATCATGGTCCCAATTGATCCCACCAGGCTCACGCCCAGCACAACCCATGGGTTCGCAGACATAAGACGGAACGCAAAGCCATTTCGGAACATGGCCCGTGCTGCGAGAGCAGTAATGGCGAGACCACCGCCGGTATACTGGAAAGCTTCGTGCAAATATGACTGCTCGGCAGGAGAAAGCGCATCACGCGTTTCGCGGTTGAGGAATGCATTCACGCCCATGATAGTTCCTGCAACTGTAGCCTACGTGCAGCACGTTGTATCAGCCGGAGGAGTACGACAGGGTAAGAGTAAGGGCATACCGCAGTGATCGCATATCGTTTCCAAGCCTCCGCCTGTGTTGGCCGGTATACAACGGGTCTTGCGTCAGTGATGAAGGTGCGGGATTGCTTCGTGAAGAACGACGGATGAAGAGGTGAACGCTTGGTAGAGGAAAGAGCGTTGAGGCGGAGGTTGCTGTATAACCGGAATGTTTGCATGTGAGGCTGGCGGGCAGCGTGCGAGAAAGCAGAGCCACCGAGAGGGCGCATCGTTGCGAAGAATTCGACGTGGAGCATTTTGGTTGCAGACAGATGAGGGCCAAGGAGGGGACGGGGAGACAGGAAGTAACACCAATGGTGAGGGTGCTTGAAGAACGGAGATGATATAAGTGCTTGCAAACGCGCGCCGCGCGTTGGGCCGGCAGGGGATTACGTCACTGTCCCAACTCCGATCGCAGCTCTCGAGCTCTCCAGAAACGTGACCCGTACTTCACGGACACACATCAATAGCCTCGTTCTAGTGAGGGCTGCATAAGAGTACAAAAAGCATTATACATGATTACCATACGGATGCAGACGTAACGCATAGGTGAGCAATAAAAATGCAGGCAGGGCGGGATCCGGAAGACCATCTTACTGTAACTGTGGTATCTTTGTCAGGTCCACAACGCCCACAGTACACCTCTCCATAGCCATGGCTATTCGATTGAACGTCCCAGACTGTTGCCAAACAATTTCGAAGATGCTCGGTTTGTCGGCCCCTGCGCTCCATGACCATCGCTTTTGCTTAGCCTGCTCCAAGATGTCAAGATATTGCGCAGCGAGATTACCTGCATGCTCACCTGTACGTCGTATATATGCAGCCAACCGTCCGCGCCAGACGTCGCAACATGCCGCCCGTCTGGGCTGAATGCTATAGCGTATACATTCCGCTTGTGATCGTGGAAAGTAGATAGGCAGCGACCTGTTACACTATCCCATATTCGAGAGGTGCCGTCGAATGACGTCCTGTGGGAGTGTCAGTCTCCTAGAAAGCGTTCAATGTATGACTAATTCAACTCACGTAGCTACTAGTTCGTGTTCGCCTGCCGGGGTGAACGGCGACCATATGATGTTGCTAACTGGCCCATCGTGCCCCTGGAGAACAACAGGTTGCGCGACCGTCCGTGCGCCTATGTCTTCGATATTCCATATCCGACCGGTACAATCATCTGAACACGAGGCCATCTTAGTCCGACTGGGATTGCACTTGACTTGATTGACTTCGGTGTCATGACCACTGCCAGCCCGTTTGAATGAATGATCCAACACATAGAGAACGTTGCCACATACAGCAGCGTTTTGAGAGGTTTCGACGAATCCACGCTTAATACATGGATAGCACCATCAGACCCGCTTGTGACAAATTGCGAATCTGACAACCAATCGGCGTCCAAGCAGCAGTCTGTTCAAACCGGAGTATAAGTATGTCAATATGAGCACTATCATGGGCAACCCCTGAAAACATGCCTTTGTGGACTTTGACCTGCCTGTGTAGTCGCTTTTCTCTAACATCCCATATGCACGAGGAACCGTCCAAGCTTGCCGTTAGAAGCCAGCGCCCCGTCGGAGAGAACCGAACAGCGAATATCGGTCCCTTCTCAACCACTAGTCAGTCTTACGTTGCATGAGCTAACACAAACCTCCGAATGAACTCACATCATGTTGAGGATGTGTGAAATAAGCCCCTCCTTTTGCGTCGCAAATGCGAAGGACAGAGTCGTAACAGCCGACCGCAACAAAAGCACCATCGTTTGACCAGGTCATCGACGTCAGGTCGCCCTCGTGGCTCTTCGTAACATAGGCGCACGTGAGAGGAGGATTTACAATTACCGGCGCATCGCCATCTGAGCTAGACCCCGGGACATCCCAGATATGCACTATACTGTCTTTTGAACTGTGGAGGGAATGAGCACCCAGGCGTACAAGAAATAGAGCGGACGAACCCGGATGCCAGGGTAGTGAAGTTTACTGGATTCCATGCGCATACAAAGACCTAGGGCCGATTGAGCATCTAGCTGCATGTGGGAGAATCACATTCACAGACCTCGGCTTTATGCGCTTCGAGTAGTTGAACGGCTTTGTGTTCCATTGGCTCTGCAAACTCAGATAGACCATTGCTCTTCTTGGATACTCCTGCTGTCGATGATGACCTCTCCATGGCAGAGGCTGACGCGCTAGGTCGTGGAGGTCTGACTTCAGGACGAAGAGTTGTATGGGATTGCTTCTGCATACGAAAACAAAACAACCTACGGTCTACACCCCGACCACCCGCCACGCTGTCCTGTACAACCTTCGCGCGTTTCTCCTTAGGATTCTCCTCTGCAGCGCTCGCCTTTCTCTTCAAAGACTCGGGCGCACCGGGAGTCGACTGAACATGAGAAGTAGTAACGTGTGCGCGGGATTCTGGTAGAGGGGGCGGTGGCAAATTTGGATCATAAGCACAGACGTGTGGTTCGAGAAGTTTGAATTGATTGGTGCAGTTGAGTGTCATGTTGTCTCCTCTCCAGTGGGCTTCGACCTCAGAGAACAGCAAGGCCTTGCTGAGCAGTTCGACAAGTTCGCCACGAGGAACATGCTTCCGGTAGTGGGATGAGTGATCCAGGCGGCCTTCTGCACGTAAGACGAATGCGCTGTGCTGGAAACCTGAGGGACGTCATACGTTTAGAAAGGGCATTACGAGGTGGACCACATGCTTACCTGAGTCTTTGAAATACGCATATATGAGACAGTTTATTTCGTCCGCGGTGATATGAAAAGGGTCGACCATAGCGGGAGGTTGGAAAGAGAGGGAGAGGTGAGAGGACAGTGCGAGACCACCGACTACCGAGACGCGAACTCGACGCGTCGAAGTCAATTGGGGCGGAGCATGTCGGAGTGCGAACTGGCGGATCTCGATCGAGAGGGGGAGATAAGATCCCAAGTGCGGGGTACCGATCGGGAAGCTGATGCCACATTCATCCGAGTGCTTGCTCAGCAGTAGTCTCCGGCCGGAAAGCCATGGCTATATTCATCATATTCATCCTCCCTCGCTCCATCGCCCACAACCCCCAACGCCGCGGTGCACCCGGCCCATCGTGCAACCTACATTATGGCCGGAAACCCAACAGGCGATCCTGACGCACTCATGGAGCTCTTCGGGGGCGACCTCGAGAGAGCACAGAGCATCTTCAATGGTAAGCGCATATCTATGCTTGCTCCGAGTTTCGCAATCTTCAACAGCCCAAAGGTCTCCTAACGTACTTCCCAAACACAAACATTGGTCGGGATAGGCCTATGAGCCTGGAGGAAATACAACGGCTTTTGATCCTCCTGGCTACAGACGGCGAGGACCCCAATGAAGAGACGACCGTTCTTGGTCAAGTGGATGGGGGTGGCGATGAAGACGACTCGGACTATGTCGACGAAGAGGAGGGAGGGGATGATGACGATGACGACGATGAGGAAGAGCAGGATGACGATGACGATGCACGATACAACTGGGGTCTCCCTGAGCACGCTCGGCCATGGGACCGAACTAATGGTTGGTGGCCCAAGGTCACGAAGCCAGAGAAGAAGGGTCTTGAGCTGCTATTTGGTGGGGAGTTTGGCAGGATTCAGCACCAGCTCAGGTCACGCAACGGTAATCGAAACGTCGCACGAATGATGCTTTCTAGAGGTGCTAGGCCACGTCCTATTCGCAAGGAAGATATCGCGAGCGTACGTAGATAATTATTGCGAAGGACCTCACGTACTTATTATCCAACAGGAAATACTCCCGAACTCGGGTGGCACGGCTGTTGCAACATATGCCGCTAATGCCTACGTTGGGCAGTACTCCTCCGGTCCGTGAAATATTGAATTTGGGTTCTGGTGGTCTGAAATTCAAACGTTATTAGATTCCGCCTTCTACTACACCTGTGTCAGGAGTCAGTGCTGTCCAACGCAGTCTCCACCACTGTTCTAACACATTTTTTAGATTTCCAGCTGCATGTCTACGACACATCAGCCCCTATTAAGCTGGGTCCGGCCCTGCGCCGGGAGTCTCCTGATGGGCACTCAACGACTATGGAAGTCATCAAAACTATACAGGCTGCGCCTGGTCGTTGGACCATTACCGACTCGCACCTCAGTCCCGACAATCAGCGGTAAGTGCATGCGCCAACATGGTTCACTTCATCTAACTTGTAGCTGTACAGCATGATATACGCCTCGATAGTAGGTTATGGCGGTCTGACTTCTTGACTGAATCTGACGGGCTGGTTAGTCGAGCACCGTCCATATGACCTCGACGCTGGATGCCTCCACGGAGCAGATCCCAATAGATTTCAGAGACCCTGCGCCACAACGAACTCGCCAGGCTTGGCACGAAATGATGTACGACGAGGACCAGTTCGGAATATGGAGCTGTAAATTCTCCGCAGATGGCAACGAAGTCATTGCGGGCGGGAGTAGCATGATTTTTGGTGCGTGTACTGCCTGTTCAGGGCTCCATGAAATGCTCATTGTATGCCAGTTTACGATCTTCTTGCCGACAAGCGCACCGTCAAGATCGCCGCTCACGCAGACGATGTGAACAGCTGCTGTTGGGCTGATACGGCTTCCGGTAACGTCCTTATTAGCGCTTCCGACGATAGCTTCGTGAAAGTTTGGTGAGTAGACACGTCCCCGACTTCCCGTCCCCCCACTTTATCGTGGCTTAAACGCCTATAGGGACCGCCGGTCGCTGGCGTCCAAGAAACCTTCTGGAGTCCTCCTCGGACATACGGAGGGCATAACCTACGTATCAGCGAAGGGGGATGGTCGATATGTCATCTCTAACGGGAAGGATCAGATTCTCAGACTTTGGGATCTTCGTATGATGAGAACGAACTCGGAGTTCGAGACTGTGGCGAAGAAAAAGTATGGCGTCCCTCATTTCGACTATCGGTAAGTATCCTTACTCCACGCATATTCCACTGAATGCTTACATACTCCAAGGGGCGACAATTACCCTCGGCCGAGATACAAAGCGCACCCAATGGACTGCAGTGTCATGAAGTTCACTGGGCACGAAGTGCTCCGTACTCTCATCCGGTGCCATTTCAGCCCAGCGGAGACCACTGGCCAACAATACATTTATTCCGGATCCTCGGATGGGCGCATTCACGTATGCCAACGTTGGTTTGGCTCACAGACGCGTAGCTAACTTACTACCATAGATATGGTCACTTGACGGGCGCATCGTGCAAGTTCTTGACCGTGCCTACACGATGGGAATGGGCATGGATCCGTCGGGCCCTGAAATGGATTGTGCTCGCGCACGCATTCAGCCATGCGTTCGAGACGTTAGTTGGCACTCGCAGGTCAGTAGAAGATTCTATCTGAGAGCTGCATGCACTGATGTTTGCATACAGCAACCTATTCTCATGAGTACAGGATGGCTAGGTCGCCGCTGGGGTATGTCCGAAGGCAGTGTCATTGCAAGACATGAGGTATGTGCTATAGGATATTGATGGATATATATCTGACAGTCACGTTCAGTGGAAGGGTCTTACGAAATCTAGAGGCGGCCTTGAGGATCTTGTAGAGAGGCAGAGATTGGAGCGGGGAGAACGAGCAAAACGTCGTGGGCAACGACAAACCAGGATGCCGGGCTCGTTCGAGCCCTCTCAGGGTTCTTCTGACGACGACTAATCTCTGCCTGTTGATGGACCGGCCCATGTACTTCTTTTACCACCGGATTGTATCATAGCACGTTGTACCAGTAGTCTGCCGTATTCATCCATCGGCTCTCGGCCGCCATCATGGCGGCGTGCTCCCGACACTTTGCCAGGAGTGGTCGACGAGCGTTTATGCAAAAGAATGAGGTCATCATATCTCACGGTACATCAACTTCAGGCCTAGGACAGGCTGCACAGCCAAGCAAGTGTCTTGTCCTCGTCCCTCGACTTTGGCAAGGTCCTGCCAAGGCAACAAGGCTTAACTCACGCACTTGAGCCCTATGATGTTAATCACCCCCGACCAGGAAAAAGACATGGGATCTACTACTACACCTCCCCTCCAGACTGAATTGAACAGTTATGGTTTTCCTCAGGGTTACTTCATGTTGAGGTCCGTCGGGACCGAGCGCGTCCTTGATGTTACCCAAGGCCTCAAAGAGGACGGAACACCTATCATTCTTTGGCCAGTTACGGAGAGCTCGATGGTGGACTGTGAGCAGCAACATAAGTCACCAGGTTCTATTTGTCGCTGATAAGCTGGGAACAGCAATGAGGCGACCGGAGTGCGACAACCAGGTGAGCACCTCACGGGTCCACCGTTACGCTTCTTTGACGCAGATTGCATTAATTGCAAGGTCTTCTTCATCGATACCTCTGGCGCACTGTGCTCGCGCTCTGCAGGGCATGCGATCGACATCGAGGGTGCGTTCTATCCTTGTCTGACCCACTTGCACCCGGAAAGTTCACTCGGCCACACGCATGCGCACTGCACGCACGCCCAGGCGAGAACCTCGTGCTCCGCCACCGCAGGCCGGTCGTCCTTCCATTTCCCAACGCCCACTCGCACCCGCTTCCCCGCTTCGTCTACCATCCCCAGACGAAGGAGATCACGCTCACCTTCGCCGCGGACCCGTCGTTCCCTCAGCCGTCTGCGCCCCCGCCCCCGGGCGAGGCCCCGGCGGCAGGGGGCGACGGCAGTGGCGGCGCGTGGAAGGAGAAGACGTACTATCTCAGCTCTGTACCCGTGCGCAAGCCCCCGACGCTGATCGACAACGCATCCGCGCTCCTGAACACGGCCGTGTCTGGGCCGCTCGCCTTCTTCGGCATGAAGAGGACGGGCGCGACCCCGGAGGAGGTCTTCGACAGCGAGATCGACCTGAACGAGAGCGAGATCGCGGAGCAGGACCGCAACGAGGCGGAGGAGGTGGACGATTCGCTGGACTCGCTGCGCCCCGTGAAGGTGATTGGGCTGACGGTTGAGGAGGCGAACGGCGCCACGGACGCAGCGAAGCTGCGTCGTCGATGGGAAGTGCTGCCTCTCCGTTCTACGAAGCTCCGTACTAGAATTTCGGTTTCGTAAGTCGCATGCCGCACTTGTAGGCTGAGGGTTATGGCATCTGGGTTCCTTGTGGTATTGCTTATTTTGCCGTCCGTCGTTACGTTGACTTCTTTGAGCCTTCTGCGTTTGTACCACACGGATTGTACGATTGCGTCGATGTATGCTGTAAGAACCCGTCGAGACTGAATGTACTCCGAGCTTTATTGGACGTCGAAGATCATATTGAATACGCTTATTAGGGTGTTGAATGGACGCGAAAGCAACCTTTGAAGCTCGAAGCCCCCGGATCTTCAAAACTGGTCTATGATCAGCCACGGAGACCACTGAGAAGTGCAGTCGCCGCGGCGGTTGGCGTCCAAACCGGCTATAGGTCAAAAAAGTTGATCCTAAAGCAGCGCCCACTCGAGTCAACGGTAGCAGTCTCACGTGCGTCAGAGGCGAAGAATCCGCCTGGGCTTGTCGCTTGTTTGTGTTCCCTATCGAAGATCGCTCGTAATGTAGATAAGTGAAACCGTATAAGTATAGGTCGGCGCACCCCGCGACTCCGACCTTTCTAGTCTGCGACGGTCAACGATGTAAGTCGTCTACGCCGACCAGTCTAAGGGCAGCGACTAGTCCTGCGCCAGAGCCTGAGCACTGATGTTTTGCGCGTTCCAGATGCCCGGGAAGACTGCTTCTTCGCTCGTATGGGCGCTCGTCGTCCTGGCACTCTCGCCCTTCGTCCGCTCTCATCGCGGACATGAACATGGCGGAGCGCAACTCCCGCTTTTGGACGTGCACGACTTCGCGCCCCCCGCGTCGTCTGACGCCACGGGCGGCTCTCCGACCTGGCTGGAGAAGTACGGGGCCCAGATTGACCAGCCGTTCTCAGGACCGCTCTCCTTCTCCCACCTTCCATACTCGCGCTGTCTCGAGGATGAGAGCGCCGCATTCGACATCGCGGTACTCGGAATGCCGTTTGACACCGCGGTGACGTACCGGCCAGGTGCTCGCTTTGGGCCCTATGCCATCCGGTCGGGAAGCAGGCGGCAGCGCGAGACGCGCGGGTACACGCTCGCATGGAAGAACAACCCATACGAGCTCGGGTCGAGGATCATGGACTGCGGGGACGTGCGTGCAGTCCACCTTCGCCGGACGTATGTCGTGGAATTCACATGTTTGGCGCGGTCAGGTCCCCGTGAACCCGTTCGACAATGCGCTCGCGGTGGACCAGATGGAGGTCGCGTACTCGACGCTCTTGGCCCGGTCTCCTGCGAGTGGGCAAGTGCCGGGAGAGACTTCTATCACCGAGAAGTTCTCTAAGGATGGCAAGGCGCACCCCCGTATAATCAGGCGAGTGTATTCAATTTCCGCATGTATTAGTCTGATAATTGAACCTTGGGTCTGACAGCATGGGCGGGGACCACACCATCGTTCTCCCCATCCTCCGCTCGCTCAACAAGGTCTACGGCCCAGTGTCCGTCATCCACTTCGACGCCCATCTCGACACATGGCCTGCCTACCCCGGCCCCGGCTCCCAGCAGTCGCGCGTCACCCACGGCACGTTTTTCTACCTCGCAAATGAGGAGGGCCTCATGACGAACACCAGCATCCACGCGGGCATCCGCTGCAAGCTCGCGGTACGTCTTCATCGCGTCCCCGGCTACTTGTCCCGCACTCACCGGCAGCCCCCCCCCCTCCCCCGCGCTCGCGCGCGCGCCCCGCCACCCCTTCGCTGAATGCAGGGCATCGCGGACCTTGAGAACGACGAAGCGGTCGGCTTCCAGCTCATCTCCGCAGACGACATCGACGACTATGGCGTCACCGCGATCATCAAGCGCATTCGCGAACGCGTCGGCGACTCTCCCGTGTACTTGAGGTGCGCGCGCCGCCCACCGCCATCAGCGCTCCCCCGCCCGTTCTAACCGCGCTCCGCACCGCACCCCGCACCGCACCCAGCCTCGACATCGATGTCATCGGTGAGCCGCGCCCCCCCTCCCCCTATTCACTCGTGCGCTCCCGCACCGCCCCAGGCGCGCGCCCCGGGCGGCCAGGGCGGCTCCGGTGCGCACGCGCCCCCACCCACCCCTGTCCCCGCTCACTGCTGCCTGCTGCTACAGACCCCGGCCTGGCGCCCGCGACAGGCACCCCCGAAGCGGGCGGCTGGACCACGCGCGAGGTGAAGAGGATCATCCGTGGGCTCGCCGGCCTGAACTTTGTGTACGTCCGAGCCGTTTCAGCGCCCAGTCCCCCGCCCGCCCCACAGCCCTCGGTGCTAACCGCCCTCCCCGGGCCCCTTTCTCGCACACAGCGGCGCGGACATCGTGGAGGTCGCGCCCGCGTACGATAACGGTGCGTCCCCACCCCCTGCCCGCTTGTCGCCGCGGCCTGTGCTGACTCGCCGTGGTGTGCCCGCGCAGCTGAGATTACGGGCATCGCGGCCGCGGACATCGTCCACGACTTCCTGTCCATGCTCTTGTCCGCTGAGCCCCCTGCGCCCCACAGCCTCTGGGCCCCCGCCAAGTCGGAGCTGTAGTCCGTTCTAAAAGGCTTTAGGCAAACGACCGCCTGCGCTGCGCTGCTGCGCATGACGCAGGGCCTGGCCTCGTCACAAATTTGGGTCGGGAAGGAAAATGGAGGGTGCTTGGCTGCGCACTGCACGCGGGGCGAACGCCGAACGGGTGCGGAGGCCTCTCCGAAGGGCGAGGGATTGTCGCTGCGGGCTGCGTGTGTAGAGACATGGCGCGTACAGCTGCGTATATCATTTCGTGCTGTGCAGAGGGAGCATCCTAGTGTACATCCAGCTGCAGGAGGACGGAGGGTCGTGAACGAATGCCAGACGATGCGAAGTAAATAATTACGACATATAGTAGAAACAAAGTCCGTGTCGGAAGCGTCGTGAGGAGTCCGTGAGGATGCTGCTCATCCCAAAACGAGGACAGCGCGGACAAGAAAACGTATGTACGTCAGAAGAGGAAACCCAAGGGTCGAGGGTGATCAGTGCTTGGCACCCCACTGCCCGGGGGGCTGCGCCGTAGCTGCGTCGTACATCGGAGGGCTATCCGCGTAATGGGGCTCCTCGTGTACGGGCGACTCCACTATTGTCGCGGGAATGGAGGAACTGGGGTCGCGGGGCCCTCTTGGGCTCGTTGGCTGCGGCATTGGAGGTGGCGATACAGATGTCTGTATCGGGTGGGGCACCATCGTCGACGTCGTCGAAGAGTACACCGACACTGACGGCGCGGGCGATCCCGTGCCGTATTGCGGGTACGACGAGTCGAGGGCGGGGACGACGTTTTGACCGTAGCCATTGCCACCCAGAGTGTACGAGGGCTCCGGCGCACGGTACGGGTTCGTGCCAGAGGCCGCAGCTGGGGATGCTGTCTGCGCTGCGTACATGTAACCCGCGTTGTTGTACGTGTCGACGTTGAAGGAAGGCTGAGCGACGGGTTGGGCGGCGAACGGATCAGATACAGTGTTGTAGTCATGAGCGCCGTAGCCAGCATCGTGTTGTGAGACTGCTGAATGGTCTGGTGTGGATACAGTCAGACGGTGGTTCACGGCGGTGAACGGATGAAACTCACATGAGGTCCCGCGAGTGGGGTGGCCGTATGCGCCGCTCGGTTGCTGTTGGTGACCGTATGGGTAGGAATAGAGGTAACCAGCAGCCGCGCCCGCTGTAGCCGCCGTGGCCGCCGCGGCAACTGGCGCGCCGTAGGTGGATGACTGATAGGTGGACTGGTAGGTAGACTGCTGATCCGTGTACAGTGAAGGCGCTTGAGTGTGTTGGCTACCTTGACGAGCGGGAGAAGGGCGGGCAGGAGCGGGAGCGTTGTTGTAATATGCGTCTACAGCACGCGTTCCGGGGGTAGCTTGTGCGTAGCCACCGGCGTACTGCGGCTGCTGTTTGGCCTGGGCGTTGAATGGCACGATTGAATCACCGTCCTCGATGTAGTGGTCGTCGTTCTTTGATGTCAGAGGTTGACGCTCGTACTCCTGGAATGCGGGGAGACCGATCTCGTTCTTGCCCGCTGCTTGGCGAGCCTTCCTATCCGCCTCAGCCTTGACCGCCTCCAGACGCATCTGCTCGGAATAACCGTCGTCGGGAGCAGAGCGACCTATCTCCCGGTCGAGGCCGCGGGGCCGCCTACGGACGCAACACCGGCCGAGACCGTAGAAGCATCCCGCAAAGAAGAGGAGAACCCACGCGGCGACGGTGAGCCAAATAGCCGTACCAAATTCCGCCTTTCCACCATCGACAGCGTTGACGCGCTTCTTGGTGAGGAAGAAGAGAACGAGGTCGAAGATGAAGGCGATCATGGCGACGGCGGCGGCGAATCCTGAGACACATGTGCTACAGTATGCCATGGACATCTCGCGAACGTGGGCGAGGAGACCGAACACCGAGGAGATACCAGCAAGGACAAGGGCGACGATATGAAGGA
This sequence comes from Porogramme epimiltina, assembly GCA_900155495.1. Taxonomy (NCBI): domain Eukaryota; kingdom Fungi; phylum Basidiomycota; class Agaricomycetes; order Polyporales; family Polyporaceae; genus Porogramme; species Porogramme epimiltina. Next base: position 6,929 of record FTLJ01000078.1, on the reverse strand, counting down.
CGAGAGCATAGGTGATCCATTTGACGACAACCTCCGGGATTTGGATGACGGTGTTGTCCCCAAGCAACGCGTTAACGTCTATAGAGAAGTTATAGCTTCACCGAAAGGTTGAAGGGCAGAAAGCAACGTACCGAGTTGGTAGCCTACGGAGGGCTTAGAGCACGTCTGATTGTTATTGACAGTCAAGCAGTATCCTAGGGTGCCGAACGTGATAGATTCTTCCTGGCCGCTTGTAGTGATTGAGGCCTTGAGGAAGAAGACGGACTTGAGGATGGGGACATTGAAGGAGACGACGGCTAGGAGGCCCGTCGCGATGAGGGTGACGAGGAAACCCGGGGTTGCTGGGCGGATAAGACCCATCGGAGGGGGAAGAGAAGACGAAAGCGAAAGAGGAGAGCGCGAAGAGAAAAGATGAGGGAGGCGTCTGTTGAGGCTCTGCAGAGACTATCGGGCGGGCAGAGGGGGCGGTGTCTAGCCTCAAGAGGCAGCCAATGCTGAGGGCGCTGGAGCACCGTGGCGACGATGGCAATACCCCGGACAGGCGCCCGTCCACTGCCAGGCCCAGTCCATCCCGTAGCCGATGAGACCGGCACGGCACGCCCCTGCCGATCTGCCCGACGCGCCGCGCCCGGCCACAGCCCGCGCAAGCCTTGTATGCGCCGCCAACAACTTCGTCTACGATTCTTCTAAGTTCTGCCGTTGTCTGCCGCCCCCCTCTCCAACCACACCTCAAGCCAGCTAGACACACAGTCATTGCATGTAGCATATCCACAACCCGCTCCTGCATCATCTCAGCCGCCCCCTGTCATTACGTGCCCTGTGTGGTCTGTTGTTACGCCGAACCACCTTCCATCTGCCATCGCAATACATGAAATCCCTCGATCAACTGCCCGGCACTAGTTACCTTTGGTCGCCGCACAGAGTCCGTTATCCTGAATCCCAGCTTCTCCAACACCCGGATACTCCCCATGTTCCCAATCACCGTCTCTACCCGCAGATGCCTCGCCCCCATCCTTGGAATCACCCACACCTCCAATAATCGCCGCAAGGCACCACTCATCAGCCCCCGCCTGTGAAATGCCGCCGCCAGATAGTCTGTCAAAACCAATTTAGTTAATCCGTGGTTGAGGTCTGTTGTGAATGCCCCTACTCACACCCTATGCACCACACAATCTCTGGGTCTCCCCGTTTCCTGCTCCCGTTCCTCGCCACAAGCCGCTCCTGTTCCTTGCGGTCAAGGAGGTCGGGGAATCCGCAGCGAGTGAACTCGATAGCCCCTAGGAAGACCTCGGTTCCATCTTCCCGCACCGCCCGCAGGCATCCCACCGGGCACCCGCTTACAGCCACGAACGGGCCCCTCGGGTGCTCCTCGTTTGCAGTGCGCAGTTCCCGCATAACCGCATCCGACGCGTCCTTCGTTTTCGCGACCCATTCTTCAGCGTGCTCGTCGAGGTAAGGGAAAGGCGGGCCATCAAGCCATTTCTTTATTGGCTCGTCATTCAGGATGGCCACTATGCACGGGACGTCTTCCCGTCGTGGAGGCGTCATGATAACGTGGTCCCATGGGGCTGGAAGGGGTATGTACGGCTCGTTCGTGCGCGGGTGGCGTTCCAACGGGAAGAACTGCGAAAAGGACATGCTAGAGGAGGTGCCAGGGTCTAGAGAGAAACTAGCGTGGTTTATATTTCCATGATCGCAATCAGCGGGCCTTAGCTGGTCCATGGAATCTCACTAATCGAATTATTTCCCGGGCTCGGTAGATCGAAGAGTCGACGAAGACGTCGCCATGAGCGACAGGACGAGGCAAACGTGATGGGAGAAATAAGATTGCTCGGTTGAATATCAGAGCAGGGAACTGCAGTCCGCCACCAGTCATATATGGTTCTCGGCTGCCTTCCCTTGTGTGAACCCGTCCCGGTGCGTGCTCCGCGCACGCTTACTGCCCACAAGCCGACCAGTTTGTCCCTGCCTATCTCCGGTCGCTGTGAGTAGGAACCATAGAACACCTGATCTGCTTGCTCACCAGAGGTCATAGGGGTCTCGTCATGCCGCCGTCACTCGGCCCTCCACCAGAGAATGTCCATACCAGCGATGAGCCGCCCCGAGTTGATTACCCTGTTCATCGGCACCGTCTTCTCGTACAAAAATCCGTTCTTCTCGAATACACGTCTGCTGCCGATGTTGTCCACAAACGTCTCGACGCGGATCTGGCGCGCCCCCATTCGAGGGACGGCCCAGTCGCGTATCAAGGTTCCAATGGCGGCACTCATGATGCCCTTGCCGTGGTGGGAGGCGGCCAGGTAGTCTGGAACGACCCTGTTATCACTCACGTACAGGGACGTTGATCGCAGAGGGAAGAGTGCAACGCACCACCGATGCACCACACAATCTCTGGGTCTCCAAGTTCTCTGTCGGCGTTAGGTTGCTTGAGGGCATCCTTTTCGTCCCCATCCGACATGTCCGGCCACCTCTCGCGGAGGAGAGCAACGTCGCCCAAGAAGAGATCGGAACCGTCCTCCCGCACCTCACGGATGGTGCGCACCGGCGGCTCCGATACGAGGATGGGGCGCGCGGCCGGATCCTCCTCGGTTGCGCGCTGCAGGACCTCCATTACTGCGTCGGTTCCGTTCTTGATTTTTCTCAGCCATTCCTCAGCGTGTTCCGGGAGGTATGGGAACGGCGGGCCCTCGAGCCAGGTGTACACCGCGGGATCATTCATGTGAGAGACGATCGCAGCCACATCGGACATACGAGGGGGCGTGAGGATGATGTTATCATGGGGGCTTGGGAGGCGAAGAAACGGTTCACCAGTCTGTGGGTTGAACTGCAGTGGGAAGAGGTGTGGCTTAGACATGATCGAGGGTGTCCGAGTCGTCTGCCCGGCACAGAGAGCTCGGGTACTGATTGAGTTCGTTCATGGACGAGTCAAATGCACCGAGTCAGCTGGTGTTGGGAACGCGATGCATATGTCTATCGGTTGCCGCAAGGGCGGTGATCTAGCTCGCCAGGCCTGCTCCCGCAATGTTCAAGTCAAGTGTTTCGGAGGTACAAGTGGGTGCTGTTGACTCATGTTGTTCTCTGTACCTATTGATAGTGACTTGAGGGCTGGCCATAATGACTGCATTGACTGTATATGACAGGCACAATGCTGTTGTACATGATCGTACACAGGACGGAGCATACTCGGAGTCATGTCTGAGGTCCAAACAGCACGGAGAGGGCACAGAGGCGGCGAGAAATCGAGCGACGCTCTCGAGCAGCCCAGCCTGCATGGGGCAAGGCTGAGCGAGATGCGTTGCGCGCTTTCTGGTTGGCCCGGACCGTGGGCACGTGCAAAAGACCTGCCCTGAAGCGATCGATAAGCTCGGGTCCACAGACGAGAGAAAGTTTGCACCTCCTCTCAAGAGTCTGCGGCCCCGGCGTGTCTGCTCGACTCAACCCTCCTCCTTTTTGTCGCGACATCCGTCTCGGTGTCGCCCCCCAACAACCTTTTCTTCCTTCTCTCTGTAAAAACTAGGCGCCATGGTGTGAGTACCTAGCCGCCTCGCTTAGATCTCGGCCTTCCGTACTCATCGTCCCTTTTTTCGCGGCATGCAGTAACTTCACCGTCGGTGCGTCATCGACGCTCTCGATTGTTGCCCGCCCTTGCTACGTGCTAATGGCGGGCATTATACAGACCAGATCCGTGGCCTCATGGACAGGCCGACCAACATCCGTAACATGAGTGTCATTGCTCATGGTAAGTCCACTCATACTTCGGGTATTCGGCTCCCCCTTACCCCTATCTCCTCGCGATGTTCCAGTCGACCACGGAAAGTCCACCCTCACCGACTCCCTTGTCTCCAAGGCCGGTATCATTGCTAGCGCAAAGGCTGGTGACATGCGTTTCACGGACACCCGTGAAGACGAAAAGGAGCGTGGTATCACTATCAAGTCCACCGCTATCTCGATGTACTTCGAGGTCGACAAGGAGGACGTCGGCGCGATTAAGCAGAAGACGGACGGTGCGTTCTGAGCCATGTTTTCTCTGCCTCATGGATCTGATAAAAGTTGCTTACTACTAGGTACCGAGTTCTTGATCAACCTGATCGATTCCCCGGGCCACGTTGACTTCTCCTCGGAAGTCACGGCCGCTCTCCGTGTCACTGACGGTGCTCTCGTCGTCGTCGACTGCGTTGAGGGTGTTTGCGTCCAGACCGAGACTGTGCTCCGTCAAGCGCTCGGTGAGCGTATCAAGCCCGTTGTCGTCATCAACAAGGTCGACCGTGCTCTCCTTGAGCTCCAGGTCTCAAAGGAGGACCTCTTCCAGTCCTTCTCCCGTACCATTGAGAGCGTAAACGTCATCATCTCGACGTACAACGACGAGGCTCTTGGTGATGTCCAGGTCTACCCCGAGAAGGGTACCGTCGCCTTCGGTTCCGGTCTCCACGGCTGGGGTTTCACTCTCCGTCAGTTCGCTGCCCGTTACTCCAAGAAGTTCGGTGTCGATAAGGACAAGATGATGGTCAAGCTCTGGGGTGACAACTTCTTCAACCCTGCGACCAAGAAGTGGACGACGAAGAGCTCCGATGCTGACGGCAAGCCCCTCGAGCGTGCCTTCAACATGTTCGTCCTCGACCCCATCTTCCGTATCTTCGACGCCGTCATGAACTTCAAGAAGGACGACGTCATCAAGATCTGCGACAAGCTCGACGTCAAGCTCGCTCAGGACGAGCGCGACCTGGAGGGCAAGGCGCTCCTCAAGGTCGTCATGAGGAAGTTCCTCCCCGCTGGCGACTCTCTCCTGGAGATGATTGTCATTAACCTCCCCTCTCCCGCCACCGCCCAGCGCTACCGTGTCGAGACCCTCTACGAGGGTCCCCTGGACGACGAGTCCGCCATCGGTATCCGCGACTGCGACCCCAACGGTCCCCTCGTTGCCTACATCTCGAAGATGGTGCCGACGTCCGACAAGGGTCGCTTCTACGCGTTCGGTCGTATCTTCTCGGGTACCATCCGCGCCGGCCCCAAGATCCGCATCCAGGGCCCCAACTACGTCCCGGGCAAGAAGGATGACCTCTTCGTCAAGTCTGTCCAGCGTACCGTGCTCATGATGGGTCGTTACGTCGAGCCCATTGAGGACTGCCCGGCCGGTAACATTATCGGTCTCGTCGGTATCGACCAGTTCCTGCTCAAGAGCGGTACCCTCACCACCTCGGAGACGGCGCACAACATGAAGGTCATGAAGTTCTCCGTGTCCCCTGTCGTCCAGGTCGCCGTCGAGGTCAAGAACGCTGGTGATCTCCCCAAGCTCGTCGAGGGTCTCAAGCGTCTCTCGAAGTCGGACCCGTGCGTGCAGGCGTGGATTGCCGAGACTGGTGAGCACATTGTCGCTGGTGCTGGTGAGCTCCACTTGGAGATTTGCTTGAAGGTATGTGCACGCCTTGACCGCCTACGAACCGTGTTGTGCTGACTTCGTCTACAGGATCTCCAGGATGACCACGCGGGTGTCCCCCTCAAGATCTCCGACCCCGTCGTCGGCTTCCGTGAGACCGTCAAGGCCGAGTCCTCGATTGTCGCGCTCTCCAAGTCGCAGAACAAGCACAACCGTCTCTACGCCAAGGCGATGCCCATCGACGAGACCCTCACGCAGGCCATCGAGGCCGGCAAGATCAACCCCCGCGACGATTACAAGGTCCGGGCGCGCATCCTCGCCGACGAGTTCGGCTGGGACGTCACCGACGCGCGTAAGATTTGGTGCTTCGGCCCCGACACGACCGGCCCGAACGTCCTTGTGGATATCACCAAGGGTGTGCAGTACCTGAACGAAATCAAGGATTCTTGCGTTGCCGCCTTCCAGTGGGCGACGAAGGAGGGTGTTCTCTGCGAGGAGAACATGCGTGGCGTCCGTGTGAACGTGCTCGATGTCACGGTGCGTTCGCGGGTAATTGGCTTTGGGGAGGATCGTATCTGATCTGCTTCTTTTCATTACGCCAGCTCCACACCGATGCGATCCACCGTGGTGGAGGACAGATCATCCCGACGTGCCGTCGTGTCTGCTACGCGGCGTGCCTGCTCGCGGAGCCAAGTCTCCAGGAGCCGATCTACCTCGGTGCGTTCTGACTGGTTATGGAAGGCATTCATTTAATTGACGTGCCTGCAGTCGAGATCCAGTGCCCCGAGAACGCGATCGGTGGTATCTACTCGGTGCTCAACAAGCGCCGTGGCCAGGTGTTCAGCGAGGAGCAGCGCGTCGGCACGCCCATGTTCACCGTCAAGGCGTACCTGCCCGTCATGGAGTCGTTCGGCTTCAACGGCGAGCTCCGTGCCGCGACCGGTGGCCAGGCGTTCCCCCAGTCCGTCATGGACCACTGGGAGTTGATGAACGGCTGTGAGTGTTCTGACGTTTTCGCTGTCACTGGGAAGCAGCCCCTGACTGGCCGACGATTATAGCCGCGCTCGAGAAGGGCAGCAAGCTCGAGGACCTCGTCAAGAGCATCCGTACCCGCAAGGGTCTCAAGGTTCGTGTCCCGCTAGCGCCGTGCGGCGATTGGCTTGTGGCTGACTGGGTCGATCTAGCCGGATATCCCTCCCTTGGACACCTACTACGACAAGCTCTAGAGGGGGGTTGTACGAGTGCAGAAGTCCGCCGATGCGCCAATGTGTCCCACTGTACTTGTGTTGTCCGCCTGCCCGCCTTGTCTTCCCCTAGCACTGTCCCCCGCATTCTCTCTGTTTTACACCGTGTTGTACTCTCATCCCGTGACGACCGCGCAATGCATTCTTACGTCTTTTCTCGTTCACGCCGGCCTGAGCGGGGGAGCGCGAGGCTGTGGAAGGCAGAGGGGGGAGCTCTCACGCGCCGCGGGACACACGCAAATTTCAGCGGGCGAGGACGGTCCCGGGAGCGGAGCGAGCAGCAGGGGGGGAGGGGGGGCACAGGCATCGGG